>JBAGKK010493103.1:0-15559 GCA_037177015.1 Euceroptres primus
AGCTTTATAAAAATTTAAACAAACAAAAATTTAAAAATCGGCCTCGACAGTTTTCTTAAGAATTCATAGTTGAATTTGTGCTGTATGCGTGTTTATGATTTTGTTTTGCATGAATGCGTTTTATTCTGTGTTATTTTAGATATTAACTCTTATACCTTTAACCATATCTGGACCCACAATTTTAACCACTTTTAACAGTTCTTAATAATTTCATGTAATTTTGTATTCTTTCAGTGGTTCTTACGGCTTCTGGAGGGCCTTCAAATATCTTCTGATATATTTATAACTTTATATTCTTTCCCACTTAGCATCAATATTGTCATAATTCCATATCGGAAACATAGCCTTCCTTTAGAGACAATTTCCTAATTCTGATCCCCTTTCAAATCTCCTTAAAGCATTTTAGTCTATTGTTTCAGTTGCAAAAACCCACAACCTGGAATCCTGGAATTCCGGTGGGACTATAAACTAATAAAACTCACTTGGACGACCTTTTTAAATCTCAAGCTCTCGAAGAACAAGTCCTTTCTTGGTTTATGGCCTAATTGTCTCTCGAGTAGCAATTCAAGATCATTTATGATCCTTTATGAGTCATTCTCGTTCAATCTGGTCTTTCTGGTGAACAGATGATCGAGAGTCCTATCGGCACCGACCCTTCAGGTTTGGGCCAGGTCAATCTAGTTGATGACGTAGTCATGACCTACCCTCTCTTTGCCACCCACTACTGTTTTCCCTCAACCTTTTCCTCTTTTCCTTCCCTTTCTTCTAATTGAATGAACTGTTTCCAAAAGGCGCTTCCACCTTAATATTCGCAAGCATGTCCTTAACCTCAATCAGTCTCTGATCTGCTTGTTTTAGTCAGTCGATTTTGGGACTTCATTAAGTGCAAAGTTGGGTCAATGTTTACCCCACAAGTCATGTCTGTCGCTGGGAACCGTGCTTGCACCTTTGTTACGAACCGTTAAAGTGTGAACGGTACTGCTCGCCTTGATAAGTTTCCATCATCTTTCAAACAGCGATTACCTGCGTCAGGTGATACATATATCAGGTTTGCCCAGTTTTTAAATTGTAGAATATGGTAGTTTTAAATAGATAAAAAGTGAAAAAGAATAAACTTTTTTTGTCTTAGTTGTATAGTTATTGATCGCGTGTTTCAATTTAACTGTAGTGCTAACTTGCTGCT
Organism: Euceroptres primus; assembly: GCA_037177015.1. Taxonomy (NCBI): domain Eukaryota; kingdom Metazoa; phylum Arthropoda; class Insecta; order Hymenoptera; family Figitidae; genus Euceroptres; species Euceroptres primus. The sequence goes on from JBAGKK010493103.1 coordinate 1,184, forward strand.
CGCCAGGATCGTCAGTTCCAGTTTGGTTTGTCTGTCTTTAAATAAATGTTTATATTTTGCCCCAAATTTCTGTGTCTTTTCTCAAATTTAACCCTTTCCTTTCTCCAAAAATTCTAGGATTCACACAACGTGGGCGGTCTTCTACCCTCAATAGGACAGGGACCCATACGGCTTTCTCTCTCAGCTGCTCAAGACGGAAATCCAAATTTTTATTACATAATTAATTTGTGTCGCTTAGCCGCGACGTAACTAGTTTACCTTAAAATACTAGTTTTTAGATAAAATTGTGACTTTACGTAAGTGTATCTATGACTAGATTTTTTTTCAAGAAATGTTTTTAAAATTATATGGTATATAGCGACAAACGAACTTGTACAGGGAGAAATGATTTCGAAGATAACTGTGTAAGCAGCATTGAAATATCTCGATCACTTTTTTCGAACTTTCAAACCTCAAATCAAGTCAATCTAGAGGTTTTTCCTGTGTAAAATAGTAGCACCATGAAAATTTGACAGATGGTTCATCATACCATCTTATAAGATATATGTGAGAAGTAACATCTGATTAGCTGTGCTCCCCCCCTAAAATGACGTTCAAATGGTGAAATTCGTGTTTTTTTGCATTTAATCATGGTTTGCACAAAAAGAACGAATCGCACAACGAAAAGTTGTTGATCAATGTCGTAGAGCATGCAATTCTCTATATTATTACGCATTTCAAGAAAAAAACTTTATTATTTTACTTGCAAATTGATTATTAAGTAAGATTCTCCTTAAAAATACAATAATTAATTCAACGACGAGAAATAAATTTTTTTGAATGTGAATACCCAATAATGATACCTTCATTATTGAACAATGTTCACTAATTTTTTTCATCACATTGATATTGTTGTTTTATAAATATTGAATTGTTAATAAGGAAAAGTCCCTTTTTTGTTATTGCTCCAAGAGTCAATCCAGCAATTGCACATCGGGGTTCGCCATTGGAATAGATACTCGAGCGTTTATATTTAATGGAACAACATAAAAAAATTTTTTTTACCAAGTTGCAAATATTTTTCATTTTGCAACTAAGGGCAACTATTCAAATGACCGTATTTCCGTGAAAAAAGTACGCAGCTCATTTTTATTTCGAATAGCGAACACATGTATTTTCTAAGACATTTTAACGCCGAGTTCAATTGTTTATAACAATTAGGAGCGGAGAATGCAATTTTTATAAAACAATTTATATCTCCACTTCTAATTAACATTAAAAGTTCAAGTTTTGGGATGTGATAAAACTGCCTTCAGCCTTTCCATGTATCCCCGAGATTTTCGATTTGAACCCTCATCACAGGGGAGAAGGCAAGTGAAAGTGATCTCTCCGCGGAGCGTCAGTGCCGCGCGGCCGAGGGTGCTGGGGAGGGGATAGCGTTTTCTCGCTTTTCGTCGCTCGCACGGAATCGATGCGGCGACTTCAAACTCGCTCGAGTTTTCATATCTACGAAACTACTCGATGAAAATTCATGATTATTTGTTAAATTTAATAGGGTGCATCGAGAGGAAAAGTATTCTCCACTCGAATATGCGCTAATGCAGTTTTTTAATCGTATTATTTGCAATTGAAAATTGCAACTACATTATTGTTCAATGAATTTTTATTAAAAATGTTGAAACAACGTTTGCCAATTATTGCAAACGTGCGTTGCAAATTATTTGCTCGCTTTATCACCTCGCCGTAACCTTCTTTATGACAATTTCTCGGTAAAATAATACATCGGCACAACTTTTTTCATTTTTTTTTACTTCTTTTTATTTTCACACATGCCTCTTAATATAAGGATGTAGACAAAGAACTTAGTTTTTAGAGTAAATAATACTTTTACGAATCGCGCAATTTTCGCTTGCGTTTCTTATTCGTCTCAATCGGGCATAGTCTCGCGACGCCTGAGCTCACAGGTGTTACAGGAATATCATCGATATCATCCTAACTTATATCGCTAACAGCATCTTCTTTGCGTTTCATATTTGTATATTTTATTTCGTCGCAGTTTACGCCAAATACCAAACAATCAAGGCCGTTTTTCTTGCAACTGCATCAATTAAATTAAATTAAATTATCGTCCGGTAAAAGTGCCGCTTTTGTATGGACGGGAACAAGTCCGTTTTGGGTCATGGCCCAACCCCGTTTCAATGGATCCTTCGGGTTGATCAATCAAGTTTGAATTTGGTGATACACGCGAAAGGAGTATTGAATAGCTGCGCTTCTGGAAGGCGATAAATCTTGCAAATCGAATGATTTTTTAGTTTTCACTGTTTGTAACAAATTGAATCTCAAATCACTTAGTGTGTGCTCTTTGTTTCTCGTTCCGTACAAAGCCAAAATCATTTTGCACCCGTTTTCTTCAATTGCTTCTCGTTGAACCTTAGGAGCATTGAAATGAGCTGCCCATTCTTGTAAGTCCCCACTGTCATTAACCATCTTCAGGAATTTCGTCTTCCCTTTCTTGTAAAAGCACGAGATTCTATCGCAACCTGTGAAGGCGTGAATAACGCATATAAAGTTTTTCAAGGAAGGATATTTAAAACTGTCGCGATAGTACAGCTCGTCGGTTTTTTTGCCCTTGCCTAGTTTGAGAAAGTGAATCTTCGTCTTTTATGTGTGTAGTTGAGTGAGCAAAACTAATAAATCGATGTCTTCTCCGACAATAATCGCAGTTGCATTTTTTGATAAATTAATCGCCGTGTTGACAATTAAAGCGTAAGGGTCTTCCGCAGCTTGCCTCGTCGAAAAACCATTATCTTCAAGCTGCTCACGAAGCATTAAAATAAGCTTTTTTTCCATTGGATAAAACTGCCTTTTGTGAGCAACCTATAGACATTGATCTTTCGAAGTCTATTTCGGAGCCAACGTGGCGTGTTGTTCATCGTATACGTTCAACACTTTTTGTGTTAAGCAATTCATTTTGATCGTGATATCCGTCAAAAACCACGCAACTGTTTACGGCATAATGTGCCGTGACGTAATCAAGACATTTTTCCAATATGTCGTCGACTTTTTCGTTTTGATCGTTTGCATCGTGATATTACCTAACGCACTTATGCATTCCATCTATTGCAAAAGTTATTACATTTAATCAGTTACCGCGTTTCTGAATAAATCACAAGAAAATTAACGTCGACCTTGCGAATAAAATCACTATCTTAAAAACAAAAAAAATTACCTTTTACAAAGATGCAGCAGTATTATTTACCGAGAAATTGTCATAAAAAAGGTTACGGCGAGGTGATGAAGCGAGCAAACAATTTGCAACGCACGTTTGCGATGATCGGCAAACGTTGTTTCAACATTTTTAATGAACATTCATTGAAAAATTATGTAGTTGTAATTTTCAGTTGCAAATAATACGATTAAAAATTGCATTAGCGCATATTCGAGTGAAGATTATTTTTCCTCTCGATGCACTCTTTTAAATAGAAAAAAGAATCATCAATTTTCAGTAAGTAGTTTCGTAGATATACGAAATTACAATGAGCTGCGTACTTTTTTCACAGAAATACGGACATTTGAAAAGTTGCTCTTAGTTGCAAAATGAAAAATATTTGCAACTTGATAAAAAAAATTCTTTTTATGTTGTTTCATTAAATATAAACGCTCGAGTATCTATTCCAATGGCGAACCCCGATGTACGATTGCTGGATTGACACTTGGAGCAATAACAAAAAAGGGGCATTTCTTAATTAACAATGTAATATTTAAGAAATAAGAATATCGATGTGATTAAAAAAATTAGCGAACATTGTTCAATAATGAAGGTATCATTATCGGGTATTCACATTCCAAAAAATTTATTTCTCGCCGTTGAATTAATTATTGAATTTTTAAGGAGAATCTCACTTAATAATCAATTTGCAAGTGAAATAATGAAGTTTTTTAAAATGAGTAATAATATAGAGAATTTTATGCTCTACAACATTGATCCACAACTTTTCGTTGTGCGATTCGTTCTTCTTGTGCAAACCATGATTAAATGCAAAAAAACACGAATTTCGCCATTTGAACGCCATTTTAGGGGGAGAGCACAGCTTTTCAGCTGTTACTTTTTACATATATCTTATAAGATGGTATGATGAACCATCTGTCAAATTTTCAAGGTGCTACTATATTACGCAGGGAAAACATCTAGACTGACTGGAATAATATATGACAATTCTTTTATAAGTATTGTATAAGAAAGAAATATTTGTTTGATTCAAACAAACTTTAGAATATTTAGATTTACACAAATATTTTCACAAACTGAAAGTTAATAAGAAAAGAACGGTTTATTAATTTTTAAAAAGTATAATTTTTCAACTATTATATAGATATTTAGATAATATTATGAAGATGATAATTTTGTAAAAAAAAAAACTCGCGAGAAAACATGACGTTAAATGCAGAACAATCTTTGAAACACGCTTTATAAAATTTAAAAAAGGAAATATAATAAAAATATCGCAAATTAAAGTCATGAACGAGCAGCTATTGAAGATATTAGGGTGTAAAATCTAGATATTATAATATAATATCTCATATATTACATCATAATATCTAGATATTACATCATACTATCTTAGATAGCTGTCCCATAGTTCAATATCCAGATATTAACTTTCCCTCCTTCTCACTATCTATTTTACTCAGTATAGAATATATGCACGTATGTAAATATTATTTTTGAAAAGAGAATTATATCCTACAAAAAATTCTACGTGTGAAAATAACTGTGTCAGGTACATGAGTATTAATATTATTTTTAATATTAGTACTAATATTTTATTTAAGTTAAAGGTAATCAAATTTGTGAAATATCAAAATAAAACCAAATACTATAATAATAGAAAATTATTTTTATATCAATATTTTATAGTATTAAAAAAATTAATCATTGCATTAATTATTAAATTATCTAATAAATTCAAATTTTTTATTTATAAAATATTTAATTAAAGATACATTAGACTAGAGAAGGAAAAAAATGGTATCAATTTAATTTTTTATAAAATTAAAATTTTTAATTTATTAAATTATTTAATAATAACTAATGCAATAATTTATTTTTTCTATGACATGTTTCAATTATAAAATTGTTACAAGTGATTTGAGCAGACGGGTTGTTTTTCCTAGAAAAATACCATTGAACCACATCGTATGAAACATTTCTCGCACTTTGTTGCTTTGACGCCTCGACTCAGCTAATTTACGAGCACCGGAAACCAAATGAATCTGAATGATCTTGGGCCTAAAAGCAGTTTCCTTTTCTTTCTTTCAAAAATCCCTTTTTCTAGAATATTGAAATAAAAATAAAGCGCAAAAACAATTGCTGGTGGCAATCAAACCGACAAGAAGAGGGTAAGATCCCATAGAAATAAAAACAAGTCTCTCGGGACTTGGCAGCTTCTAGCCTCCGGGACAATAATAATTAATTATTTTAATTAATTTTGCTCGTTCGTGACAAAAATACTAATATGCAAATAATTTTCTATTATTATAGTACTTGGTTTTATTTTGTTATTTCACAAATTTGGAAACTTTTAACTTAAATAAATAAAATATTAATATTGCTTAAACTTAAACTCATGTTATAATAGAATAAATATAATAATGTTGAAAGTTATTGTACATTAAATTTAAAGACATAACAAGAATAAACAATTATATTTTTTGGACATATTCTTGGCTTTTTTCATAAAATAAATAAAGATTGACGAAAAAATTCTATAGAATACGAAATTTTATTTCTAAAAATCTTTCCGCATAAAACATAAAATTTCAGAAGCCTTATACGAAAATAATAAACAATTAGGGTCACTTTGTGAATGATCATTTGAAAACGATTTCGGTCACATTTTAGAAAAATTTTTTAATCGGTCTATAATTATTTCTTATATTTCTAGATTCGATTCGTGTATTTTAGGTATGATAAATTATTTTTTATTAGGCCAGAAAAAATTTTTGAAAACATGTGGACATATGAAAAATGGCGATAGTACGTCATTTTTAAAACGGATTAAACGCCAAAGTTACTTATTTAAAATTAGGCAGAGAAAAACAGTGCGATTAGGGACGATTTCAATTTATTATCTATAATGCTATTTTAGAGTTACAGTTGAAGTAGGACAGGAAAAATGTGTTTTAAGTGATCTGTCAAAAAGTGTTATTAACGTAAAATTTGATCATTTATTACAAGCAAAATACACTACCGAAAATTTTAAAACTTATTTCAAAACAAAGATTTTGCAACCAACAGTTTGTACAATATTCAGTTAAATTGCTCATCAAAATTTATTCCACCAGATTTTCGTCTTCGAAAACCTGAAAATTAACAAAAAACACCACTTTCAATCACGCGTATTTCCGAATACACATTTTAAAAAAAAGTTATATCCATGCGAATAAATTATTTACACTTACATCTATCACTCACCAAAACGTCGCAGATGTACTTTGCGTGGTTTTCTTTTAAATCGCGTTTAAAATGTTGTCTTTACTGACCGATTTTGACAGATTTAACGAAAGTAGGTAAAGCAAACTGAAGCAAACCTACTTTGGTTAAGTCTGTCAAAATCGGTCGGTCGAAACAAAACTTTAAACGCGCTTTAAAAGAAAACCACGCAAAGTACATCCACGACGTTTTTGTGAGTGATACATGTAAGTGTAAATAATTTATTCGCACAGATAAATCTTCTTTTATTAAATGTGTATTCGGAAATACGCGGGTTTGAAAGTGGTGTTTTTTGCTAATTTTCAGGTTTTCGAAGATGAAAATCTGGAGGAATAAATTTCGATGAGAAATTTTACTGAATACCGCACAAAAGGTAGGTATTAATCTTTGTTTTGAAACAAGGTTTAAAATTTTGGGCAATGTATTTTGCTTGTAATAAATTATCAAACTTTACGAAAATAACGCATTCTGACAGGTGACTTCAAACACATTTTTCCTCTCCTATTTCAACTATAACTCCAAAATAGCATTATAGATAATTAATTTAAATCAACTCTTATCGTACTATTTTTCTTTACTTAATTTTAAATAAATAACTTTAGTGATTAATTCATTTTAAAAATGACATATTATTGCCATGTTTCACACGTCCATATGTTTTCAAACATTTTTTCGGGCTTAATGAAAAATAATTTATTATACCTAAAATACACGAATCGAATCTAGAGATATAAGAAATAATTACGCTAAAGCCTCGGTCTATTGCCGGTTTCGGGGATCTCCTGAATGTCATTCGGGTAAACCGAGGTCTCTCAAACTAAACAATTCAGGGCCGTATGAACTGTTTCTGTTTGATTTTTGTCACGAGTGAAAAATATTTTTTAAATATAAGTTTAATTTACTGTTAAGTTTGATTTAGTTATTATTTATAAATTATTATACATAATGCATAATCAAAACACTGAAAACGAACTCATGTGGACCGACGGAATTCTCCGCGTAGACTACTGCGTTACTACTGCGCACTTGGTTGCTACGGTACTTGCGGAACACCGCTGAGCTCCGAGCTCAGCTTTCTCGTCCCCTTGGACTCCTCACCCATGAAAAAAATTCCTGGAAGCTGTATCCCGAGGCACAATAAACCGAGGTTTCAGTGTATAGACCTGTTTAGATCTGTATCATTATCCAAGAATTTTGTAATATAGTATTGTTTAGAACTTATCTGAGAATTTATTATCTAAGCTTAAATTGAGATATGTTAGAGAAGATCATTTGGAGCCTGTAAATACTTCTGTTAACCTTTAGAATTTGTTCTTATTGTTATCATCGATTTATGAATTTATACTCTTACTTATTTCTACGCCGAGCTTGTCGAGCCTGAGTCGTAATGAGTTTTGTACAATAGCTTCCGTAACACGCCTACGTCTGGTCTGGCTGTCGGCGACTCCACTTAGAAATTTAGGATTTGACAGGGTCTGCGATTTCAGATTTTGGCTACCTTGCTTTCTTACCCCCACTTTTGTGCTTCATTCCTCCCAGTTAGAACAGACACCGAATTTACACACCTTTAGAACGAACCTGCAACATCAGTGGCAATAGAGACATTGGCGGACACACTCTATTGTAAAATTCATAACGAATATCATTCTGTACCATTATACCTTATTAAACGATAGTTATTAACTAACTCAGTTTACTGTTTAATGATTATCATATCCAAGTATCAATAATTATCATATCCAAGTATCAAGAGTTATCACCTCCTCTATCCATCTACGTTAATCGAGAAAGTTGGTCTATTCCCTTGAAAAACCTCTGGGATACCAATAGTTTAACGGACTCAACATTTTGGTCCTTCGAGCCGGATCTAGCCTCTTCTGGATAAATATCATCTTATCAATCGTTTCGAACTAGTACCAAGATCAAGAACAAGCAAAGAATTATCATACAAATTCTTTGAATCTGTATAACGACTACCAGATCCAGCAAGACTTTATTGGATCTCCTCATATCTGAACATAACGAGATCAAGCAAGAAAGATTGAACAATCAAAATCTTTCAATCCAGAGTGTAATCAAGTCATCAAGTCACCGAGTCATCGAGTCAGCGTGTGTCAACAGTTAACAAGTGTCTTCGAGTAAACTAATTAACTTCAGTGACTCGTGCTGAAAATTTGTATTTTCAGTTGTATTTCTTCTGTGAATGTGTTTTGTTTCGCATTTCAGTTTCTTAAGATTTTTTGTGAATATTTCATTTCTTTCATACCTTATACTTAATTTCATCAACTCTGTGAATTGTTCGTTCCTGAGTTCCAGAACGGTGAGTCTCGCATGCCTATTATTGAATCGTCTATCATATTGATTGTAAAGTGACCATCCTTATCATCCCTAGCATTCTATCTCAGTTGCAAAATGGCTAGCGTAAAAAAGCGTATCACACAATTGCATCGACGACTCAGAGGTGCTTTGAAAACAAAATCAACCGTTCTAGAAAAATTTCTGAAAAAATCAATCGCGGAAATTGACCTCATTAAATTAAAGGGTAAATTAAAGGATATATCTTTGATCTCCGAGAATTTCGAGAAAATTCAGTCTAAATTGGAAGAAATTGTCTCGGATGATGAAATTGAAAACGAATACACACAGCGCGCAGATTTCGAAGAGAAACTCTCTGCTCTCTCTGCTAAAGCACAAGCTATTATTATTAAAATAGACACAAATTCTTCGTCAGATTCCCCTATTACGAATAATGCAGTAACATCAAATAATTCCTTGAATATTAATCAGCTACAAACTAACATGGCAGGTTCAAATATCGGCTCGCAACAATCAATCGCTAATGCAATTAATATCAAATTACCAGCTCTGAGTCCACCAACCTTCAGTGGCTCTTATGAGCAGTGGCCGGGTTTTAGTGACATATTCGAATCTTCAGTATACAATGATGATGTTTACCAATTCTCAAAAACGTATTTATCTGCGTTCTTGCCTAACAGGAAGGGCAGCGAATAAAATCGAATCGCTTCAGACTACTGATGCGAATTATCAAGTCACATGGAATATCTTACAAAAAAGTTATGATAATCCGACATTTGTTATCAATAACCATATAAAATCATTCTTTGAGTTACCGAATTGCCATAACACACCGGCGTTCTTTCTCGGTGAATTATTAAACAACGTGACTAAACATTACCGCGCGTTAGAAGCATTAAACAAGCCATTTCTTGAAGCTTTTCCCATATATGCGATCGTATCAAAATTAAATCCTCAAACGCGATTGAAGTGGAAGGAACACGTAAGCGCGAACCCCTCTCCGTCTATGGAACAGCTACTCGAGTTTTTGCATAGTCGTGAGAGGATTTTGGAATGTAACAAACCCTTTCTAGAAAAGTGTGAAAAAAACGTACCACATAGCGAAAATAAATTACACAGCGGCAATCGGCCAGTAAAATCTCAACTAAACCTCCAACGACAATCGTCTTACGCAATTTATACTCGCACATACTGCTATATATGCAAAGAGTCACACTTCACTCAAAATTGTGAGAAACTATTAAATTCTAACTTACAGGAGCGATGGGATTTGATAAAGAGTCTAAATCTGTGTTGCAATTGTCTTAGGTCTAATCATACCGTCGAAAATTGTAACGCCACAGTATGCAAGACTTGTAGCCATAAACATCACACTATCCTCCATCCGGAAAATAAAAATCAAAAATCCTTCCAGACTAATCACGCCAGCTGGCATAATTCTCTACCGTCTCAAGTTTTATTGCCGACTGCTAGTATTAACATATTAGATAACAAGGGGATTCCTCACGTGTGTAGGGCTCTGTTAGACAACGGGTCTCAGGTACATTTCATGACTGAGAAACTAGCAGAGAAATTAGGTCTGAATCAACGGGAAATTGAGATTCCTCTAGGCGGAGTGAATCAAATGACCTCTAGTGTAAGCAAAATAACGCGGACAACTATCCGATCCCGATTAAACAAATATTCGACTGATCTGACCTTTCTCATAACGCCGGAAGTAAATAATCAGGCACCAAGTGAACCACTCAATAAGATGGAGTTGAAAATTCCCCCCAATATACGTCTCGCGGATTCTGAGTTTCACAGGCAGTCAGAAATCGACATACTGATCGGTGATGAAATATTTCTGAAATTACTCTGTGTCGGACAGATGTCGCTAGCAAACGGCAACGTAACTCTTCAAAAAACTCATTTCGGATGGATTTTGGGTGGAAAAACTCCTGGTGTAGCATTTCCAATTTTTCCTAAATGCAATTTATCATTCAATTTATTAAACAAGAAAATTTGCGAATTTTGAGAAATTGAAAATGGTCCTAATAAAAACTTAAATCTCACGAAGAAAATGCATGCATTAAAACTTCCGTTCAAGGAAGACTCAATCAGACTCGGCGAGTCATACTCTCAAGCTCTCAAACGATTCCATTCTCTAGAACGATCGTTAGGTAGGAATCCTGAATTAAGGGATAAATATATCGCCTTTATGAGAGAATACTCGGAATTTGACCATATGTCTGAAGATTAATCTGCATCGATTCACGATGGTTATTTTTTGCCTCATCATGCCATAATCAAACAAGCTAGCTTAACAACTAAACTTCGAACTGTTTTTGACGCTTCAGCGAAAACAGCCAACGGGAATTCGTTGAACGATATACTCATAGTAGGTCCCAATATCCAGGAAGATCTTTTCTCACTGCTCCTCCGATTTAGATCACATATATTCGCAGTTACCGCCGACATTGAGAAGAAGTATCGGCAAATATTGGTAAATCAAAATGATCAAAAATTTCAGAAAATTTTATGCCGAGAAAATCCTCATCAACCTGTAAAAATCCTCCGATTGAAGACGGTAACTTATGGTACGTCTTCTGCCTCCTTTCTAGCAACGCGAGCTCTGGTGCAACTGGCTGATGATAAAGCCAAAACGCATCCATGTGCTTCTATTGCATTACGAGAAGATTTTTACATGGATGATTTGTTGTCAGGCGCGCGAACTATCGAAAAAGCTAAGCAATTAATTGCCGAATTGATGATAGTCAAGCGCAAGGGTGACATGAATCTAAGGAAATGGGTATCCAATGCACCCGAGCTTATCACATCATTATCCGAAGATTCTAGCGACCACTATTGTTGTCTAGATTTAGGAGATACGACAAAAACACTCGGTGTTTATTGGAATCCCAAACTTGATTCATTTTGTTATACTGGCAAGCAATCAAGGTCAGATGCGCCGGTAACGAAAAGGAATATCTTATCAGAAATCGCTGAATTATTCGACCCGCTCGGATTACTAGGTCCGGTTATCTTAACCCCGAAAATCCTGATGCAGTCTTTATGACAATTAAACATTGGTTTGGATGAATCTGTTCCACCCGAAATAGCAGAGTCCTGGTTGGAACTCAAACCAAATTTTATCGCTCCTCCGAGAAGTCGAAATCAATCGAAAAATAGTCGGCGATAATTATGTCTCACTTCAAATACACGGCTACTGTGATGCCAGCAAAAAGGCATTCGGGGCTTGTATTTATGTTCGTCCGACTGATAAAAGCGGAACGCATGTTACTCAATTAGTATGCTCGAAATCTAGAGTCGCACCACTAAAAACGTTATCTTTACCTCGCCTAGAACTCTGTGCTGCAGTTCTATTATCAAAATTATACGCAACTGTGTCTCAAGCCTTACGAAGACTCAATATCGAAAAGACCATTTTTTGGTGCGATTCTACTATAGTATTGTATTGGATAAATAGTCCCCCTAATACCTTGAAAACCTTCGTAGAAAATCGAATTGCGGAAATCCAAACGTTGACACAAGCTCTCGAATGGCGGCACGTATGCACCGAGCACAATCCCGCGGAGCTTGTCTCGCGCGGTCTGACGCCGCAACAGCTTATCAACAATTCCTTCTGGTTTAATGGTCCGGCATGGATTAATGATACTGAAGAAAATTGGCCTGTATCATATTTAGAACCAATCCAAATCCCTGAACTAAAAAACCTGTTGTCAGTTTGGCAGTCAATTTAGTACGCGTGAACGATATCACTACGTTTTTTTGGAAAAGGCTCAGTCTTTTAATAAACTCATACGCGTGATAGCCTTTTATCTACGGTTTATCAATGTCAAGCTTCATAAACAAAATATAAGGGGCCAACTCTCTTCAGCCAAACTTCAATCATCAACTACCTGCGTTATCAAATTAGTACAGCGTGCATCCTTCTTGAATGAGATTAAAATGCTTGATTCGGAAAAACGAATCGAAGGGAGATTAGCTTCACTCTCTCTTATTTTGTATTGGGAAGGTGTACTCAGAGTTGGAGGAAGATTGAGATATTCTGATCTCAATTATGGTCAAAAACATCCGATTTTATTACCTCAGAATCATAATGTCACAGCACTTATCATACGCGATCAACATTTGAAACTACTGCACGGTGGCTCTCAAGCGACGCTTAACGCTACTCGAAATAATTACTGGATTATAAACGGAAAAACAACCGTAAAAAATGTAATCCGAAAATGCGTCATTTGTTTTCGTGCTAATCCTCAAGTTCACACCTACGTGATGGGGGATCTTCCGAAAAATCGGACTATTTTCAAAAGGGCTTTCCTCCATACAGGAGTCGATTACTGCGGTCCCTATTATATAAAGGAAAGGAAATTCTGAAATCGAATTAAAATTAAAATCTATGTCGCTGTTTTTGTATGTTTCGCGACTAAAGCGGTATACATAGAAGTTGTCAGTGATATGACTACTGAAGCCTTTCTAGCGTGTCTGAGTCGATTCTTTTCTAGACGCGGAAAGAGCTCGGATATTTACTCCAATAACGGTACTAATTTTGTGGGTGCAAAAAACGAAATCGATAGCATTTGTAATTTTTGAAACTCGGAAGAACACATAACTCGAGTCCTCGCTAACCATCGCATTAATTGGCATCGCATCCCCCCACGTTCACCACACTTTGGTGGGTTATAGGAGGCTGCGGTGAAATCTTTCAAGCGCCACTGGATTCACGTTATCGGAGATAGACTCTTAACCTACAAAGAGTTTACAACGCTTGCAACTGAGATAGGGGGCATCTTGAATTCACGTCCCTTGACGTATATACCCTCTGACCCTAACGATTGGACTGCCCTAACTCCAGGTCAATTTTTGATTGGTGACTCTCTAACCAGAACACGATCTGAAGGGCCTGCCGTCGGGACGACTTTCGTCCTGGTAGCAAGTCCAACAGATGAAACAACACTTTTGGACTTGGTGGAACAAGGAATATCTCCACGAGCTAACGGTGCAGAAAAAGTGGCATAAGGGTGCTACCACCGATATTAAGATAGGTAATATTGTAACGATCCGTGATGACAATCAGCCTCTCATGCGTTGGATGCTTGGCCGTGTTATCGCCACGCATCCTGGAGATGATGGAGTTGTCCGCGTAGTAACTCAAAACCGCAAACGGCGAGTGTAAGCGTAGAGTAAAAACCTTATCTCCTCTGCCGATTGACAACGATTAGTGTTAAGTTGCTCGAATTAAAATTAATCTTGCATGCAATATGTTTATCCAACATAATTTTTTTTCTTTCTTCAGAAAAATTCAATGAGCTTTTTTTTATAGCGTTAAAATGTCCGATAATTTTCATCGAATGTTCACTCACTTATGTTCTCAGTTTTTCTATTTCTTTATATCAATCACATACCTAAAGCGACCATTCTTTAGACTTGTGTAGTCTCAGGTCGGTTATTATTGTCATAATCAAATTCGAATCCTTTGAACACGGCAGTTCAAGGGGGCCGGCATGTTGAGATCTGTATCATTATCCAAGAATTTGTAATATAGTATTGTATAGAACTTAGCTGAGAATTTATTATTTAAG
>JBAGKK010493114.1:0-15559 GCA_037177015.1 Euceroptres primus
TTAGCAAGGATTTGCGGGCAGTCGATATTGTTGTTTAGGATGTTAAAAAGAAAGCTTAAGTCTGCTAGTAGAAATCTGAAATATATTCAATATTCAATATCTTTCTGACTACGCCATTGAATTCGCGTCCTAGTAAAACACAATTCACTCACACATAATTCCTCAAACGCTCAACCACAATCATACAGATAAACCGTTGTACTCATATGCAATAAGTCTGCGGTACTTTTGCATTCTACGAATGAAGAAGAACAAAGAATGAGTATTTGAAGAATAGAGTTATAAAAGATGAACTCGAAGGCAAAGTAAACTGAAAAGCAAAAGAGACCAGAATGAAGAGTGAAGATAGAGCACCAAGAGGAAAACAAGTTTGTGATTTTTTGCAGGTCCACGTCTTCGATCGTCGTCTCGAAGACGTTTAAATACATTACGAACAAGTTCCGATTCAGTATACTGTACTGAGAGACTTGAAGCGACCGCCCTTACGACAATCGTGATCATTTTACGAGACTCCATTCACATCCTCATAAAAATTGCGGCGGGACCGAGACCCTTGAGATTTTGCACTCACGTGCACGTGTAACCGCATTGTCGTTCATGTAGACAACTGTACAGTTCTCTTCAGAAATATTCGCGAAATCCGTCTAATTTAAATATTATGGAAAAATTATGCATAATTTATGTTGAATAATGAATTATCGATAGTAACTATGCAAAAAATTATGCTCAATCAATATGTGGGCGATTCCACGTCAAATCGCACAGAAAAAATGTCTACTTACAAACTAAGAAAACTAAGAAACTGAGAAACTACTTTTTCCCAAAATTTGAGCACCGTAAACTTGGTAGTTTTCGAGAAATCTAAATTTCAAAATTTAGGGACCTGATGGCTTCAAAATGTAATAACTTTTGAGCGGTTTAAGGTAGATACTTCGCTAAGAGCTCATTTTAAAGCTTATAAAATTTACTTTTTTATAATATTTAAAATGGAAATAATTATAATTATATATAGATATAAAAAATTGAAATTTAATTCTTTTTTTCTTAATTTTGGAACCATTGCACATCTGATCCAACAATTTATAAACTGGTATGAGATATCTATTTTAAAGCCCTACAAAACCAGTGTTTTCAAATTTAGGGACGGGCCTCTAGGCTCCGTAAAAAAATTGAACTATATAAAAATGATCAATTTTAGTTCATATTAATGTTCTTAAAACTGAAATAATAGTTAAAAGCAGAGTTTATTTTGCATAATCTTCTTTCTTTGAAATGTCAAGTTTTCATAATTTAGCAGTTCACTTTTATGTACAGATAACTGGGGTAACGTTAGGACAGAATAAGCGTTTTTTTCTTCTTTCGCGCAATGGAGAATTTCAGATAGACTATATAGCGCCAGAATTTTTTTGAACCATTTAAATATCTTCTAGACTATCTTTTGACACCGTATGGAAAGTTCCATTGGAAAAGAAAAATTTTCCTACAAGTTATAAATGCTTGAAGTTGTCCCAAAATGATTTCGAAATCCGGAATAACTCTAGGAAACTCATTGTTTGTTGCTAATTATTATTGTTAAACAATTTTTTCTCTGGCTTCAACCTTATGGCAATCTTTCTTTACACATTCTATAGAAAGTATCAGAAATTTTTTAAAGAAATTATTTGTTACAGAGAGTAGGGTATATTATTTTCTAAAAAAAAGCCAATCAGTGAAAGATTGCAAAATGGGCTGATTTTGACTGAAATTTCAAACTTTTACTGAATTCCTATTTTGAAAAATAATGTACCTTACTTGCTGTATAAATAAACAATAATAATTAGCAACAAACAATGAATTTCCCAGAGGTACCTCAGATTTCAAAATCATTTTGGGGCTACTTTGAGCATTTATACGATAAGTTGTGGGAAAATTATTTTTTTTCAATGGGACTTTCAATATATCCTCAAAAGATAGTCTAAAAGATATATTAATGACTCAAAAAAATTCTGGCACTATGTCTAACTTTTGGCATTGCACGAAAGAAGAAAAAACGCTTATTTTGTCCGAGCGTTACCCCAGTGGATGGTACATAAAAGTGATCTGCTAAATTACGAAAACTTGACATTTCTTTTTTATAGAAAGAATATTATGCAAAATAAACACTGATTTGAACTATTATTTCAATTTTAAGAACATTAACATGAACTAAAATTTATGACTTTTATATAGTTTAATTTTTTGAAGGAGAATAAAGGCTCGTCCCAAAATTTGAAGACACTAGTTTTGTAGGGCTTTAAAATAGGTATCCCATACAATTTTCTAAATTGTTGGATGAGGTGTGCAACGGTTCCATAATTAAAAAAAGACAAATTTAAAATTTTTATATCTATATATAAGTATAATTAATTCCGTTTTAAATATTAGGAAAAAGTAAATTTCATAAACTTTAAAATGAGCTCTTAGCGAAGTCTCTAACTTAAACCGCTCAAAAGTTTTGAAGCACAGGTCCCAAAATTTTGAAATTTAGATTTTTCATAAACTACTAAGTTCATGGTGCTCAAATTTTGGGAAAAGTAGTTTCTTAGTGAGGTCTATCGGTACTCCGAGTAAGATGAAAAACAAATTTTAGGACATTTTTTTTGTGTAACTTGACGTGGAATCGTCCCTGTATCAAAATGTTGCAAACAGTTGAAAACTGCCATTTGTTTGCAAGATTTTCATACCTTTAAATTTATTGCATATGCATAATTTATTGATAATTTTTGCATAATAGTGCTTATCGAAAATTCATTATACAGTATACATAAACTATGCATAATAATTTTTTCACCTGAGGTATTAGCACAATTAAGAAAAGATTACAAATTTGCAATCAGAACAAATTTTATTTTCCTCTCAGATTAATGGAGAAAATTATAAGACAAAGAAATCCAAAAAGTTGCATAAAATTTTAAAAATGTGCATAAAATAAAAAAATTGAAGAAAATCACCTTACGCGACATCTAAATATTTTTTAAATCTGAAAAAAAATATCCTTATTTTTACTGATAAGAATATAATGTATGCGTGCAAGATAAGAAAAATTATTCAACAGCGTTTACTTAAGGATGTTCACCCCTTATTGCACCTCAAATTTGTAAAATCGGTTTATAAAATCGAGGAAAATAACCATATTGTTGAATATAACAAATTTAAGAAAATAAATAAATGTGTGAAATAGAAAAAAATAGTTGAATCTAAAGTTGTTTAAAGTAAATGGCCCAATAATCGCCATCAACTTTAGCTTCTTTTTTAATGGAAATGAATAGCATTATAGTTGTTTTGATAACATTTCCTTAGAGAAATTATTCTCTACTGTGGTAAAAAATACCTGACAATATTCTTGTAAGCTATTTATCCAAAATATTCATAAATATTGGCGATAACTGGGCACCTGGAGATTACTGGGTGTCTTACCTTATTTAATATTAGTTAAGGTGCATCTCCTAATTCCTGATCACATGTATTTTGAAACATCTATTTTGCCCAAAATTAGATAAAATAAATACTACTAATTTTTTCTAGATAGATTTGACCGTTCACTCCTTATTTATTATGCCAAAGCAAAAGTTAAAGGGTTATTAGTAAAATTTAGATGAGGAGGTACCATAAGGGACAAACATTAGGTTAGGTCGAAAAAAAGTTTAGAAATAAAAAACAGCCTAGCACTGATAAGGTTCATCTTGAGTCTCTTATAACCTGTGTAAAATTTGAAATAGAACTATCAATATCCTGAGGTTCCCCGAGGTTAAAATAAGTTGTAAAAATTCGTTATTCTCCGAGTTTTGGAAAAATCGCTAATATTAATTTTTTTTTCCATAATCTACATAATATGCCTAATTTTCAAAAATCTTGTAAGAGTTTATTATTTCGAGTTTTTTTTAAAGCAAATCTTATTTCTACAAACGTTAAAAAACTAAAGACCGAATCCATTTCAAATCAGGCAGGCAGTGCAACTTCAAGTCACAGAATCGGACGTCTATGAAATATGTTGTTTTTCAAAGGAAATAGGAAGACACGTATTTTACCATTTTGAGAAAAAATACATTTCCACGAAGTTATGAGTATTTGAATTTTAAACTTCTTTTTTAAAAAAAAAACAACATTTTTCTTTAAACTTTTATAACTTTAGACTCAACTAAGGTATTTGAGTTTTCTTTCCTGATTATGATGAGGTTTATTGGCCTCTTTCAAAATCCGCAAGAAAATTTTAAAAAATATTGAAAATTCGCAAAATGGCGACGGTTTTTCTGCAAAAATTAAAAGACGATTTTCTCAAAAACCCTGCCTTCTTTTTTGTCTCATGTGATGAAGAAAATAGATAAGTTTCATGCGGGCTAAACTACTTTTGTAAACAGGAGAATTTTTTTTAATGAAATCGAATTTTCAAATTTTTCTTACAACTGACGGCACATACGAAAAAATATCAACAAAAAAACTTGATGCTATAAAAAAGTCTTACACAAAAGACCTCTTAATCTTAAATGATATCTTGCATCGTTTGTGAGAAAAATTCGAAAATGTGATTTTGTAAAAAAAAAATTGTCCTGGACTCAAAAATGGTTTGGCCAACATAAAACTCGCTGGACGGTTTCCTGATGTAAACATAAATTTTTAAAAAATATTTGATAAAATTAAAAAAATGGGTTTTTCGATGAAATCGCCATTTTATGTTTGCAGAATTCAATTAAAAAAATAAGATCGATTATATTGAAACACCCAACTTTTTAATTTAAAATATTTTTTAAAAATTTATGTTCACGTAAAGAAACTATCTAGCGAGTTTTATATTGGCTAAACCATTTTTGAGTCCAGGACAATTTCTGTTCTTACAAAATCACATTTTCGAATTTTTCTCACAAACGATGCAAGATATCATAAAAGATTAAGAGGTCTTTTGCATAATTTTTTTTTAAAACATCAAAATTTTTTGTTGATATTTTTTCATATGTGCCGTCAGTTGTAAGAAAAATTTGAAAATTCGATTTCATTAAAAAAAATTCTCCTGTTTAAAAAAGTAATTTAGTTCGCATGAAATTTATCTATTTTTTTTATCACATGAGTACCAATTTATCAAAAAAATTTAAGCAAAAAACAAGGTGGGGTTTTTGAGAAAATCGTCTTTTAATTTTTTCAGAAAAACAGTCGCCATTTTGCGAATTTTCAATATTTTTTAAATTTTTTGACGTATTTTGAAAGAGGCCAATAAACCTCACCATAATCAGAAAAGAAAACTCAAATATCTTAACTGAATCTAAAGTTATAAAAATTTAAAGAAAAGTGTTGTGTTTTTTAAAAAAAGCTTAATTCAAATACTCATAACTTCGTGAAAATGTATTTTTTCTCAAAACGGTAAAGTGACTTAAAGTTGCACTACCTGTCTGATTTGAAATGGATTCGGTCTAAAATAAATTTTAAATTTTTTTGAGGCTTTGGAAACTTTCTCACACTCAAAATTCACCTGAAAAAAATTGAGAAGACTTTATAGCATTAGAAAAAATTTGAAATACATAAAAAAAATTTAGGATCGGGTTATTTTAAATGCTAAAATCTTCTCAATTTTTTTTCAGGTAAATTTTGAGTGCGGGATAATTTCCAGAGGCTCAAAAAAATTTTAAGATAATTTGCAAAGCTTTTAAAATTTATTTTAGTTTATGAAGTTTATAAAAATGAGATTCTCTCCTAGAAAAACTCAAACTTTCACAAGATTTTTGAAAATTGGGCATATTATTTAGATTATAGAAAAAAAAATTAAATTAGTTTTTGATCAAAACTCTGAGAATAACGAATTTTCTAAACGTATTTTAGCCTTGGGGAACCTCAGGATTATTGATCGATCTATTTCAAATTTTACACAAATTATATGGGACCCAAAACTACTGAAAAGTTTTATTTTATATGAAGCTTTTATATGAAGCTTTTCAGAGCTAGGCTGTTTTTGATTTCTAAATTTTTTTTCAACCCACCCTAGTAAATATCCTTAAATACAAAAAGTATTTTTGGGAGAGCCTCTAGAGCTGAACAACCTAAAATCCTCAAAATTAGAGCATTTTTCAAATTTTTTAATGTACCAGTCTGTACTTTCGTATGAATGTATATATATATATATATATATATATATATATATATGTGTGTGTGTGTGTGTTCTTTCGCAAACGACCTGTCTTGTGGCTTAGGTGCGGGTGCGAAGGGTTGCCATCGTTCTACTCTACGAGTTGTTCATGAGGGAAGGGTAAAAGGGTAAGAAACTTGCAGAGAGGATGAGAGTGGAATAAGAAGAGAGAGAAATGAGAGAAAAAAGATAAAGGAAAAGACAAGATTGAAGGTTTGGATCTCGTTCCATACAAGTCAGTTGAACTGAGTACGTACACTTCGTTCCTGATACGTAATTCTTGATATCAGAAGGGCTTGGCTAGTTTCTCTCTTTCGTTATTTCACTTTATTTATCTTTTTCCATCTCTCACATTCGTTAGCTCTCTTCATCCTCCAGAATCAGTTACATATCTTACTGCTTCAAAGAATCTCGGAAATTGAATCCAATCTCTTTAACAGCCTTCAATTTACAAGTAATTCTTCAATTTTATAAAATTCGTTATTTTCTAACTGCAATTTTCCAGTAACACATGACAAGGTTTGTAAAATAAATTTATAGTAATTAGAAACTAGAGGAGAAAAGGAGAAAAAATTTTAGGCTCTCAATTAGTTGAAGATGAAAAAAAAGACTCTCGAAACCTTTGAACAAGGATTCGATTCCCTCCTTCCAAGGACTACAATTCAAATTATAATTTTTTCAAACAAACTCTTTTTGCCGAAAGCTCTTCTCAGTAAAAATATTTGCAATATCTGCAAGGTTCTAGCAGACGAATGTTACCAGAAAATCTTTTCAAATTGCGGGTTACACTTCATTTACTATAGATTGTAATTTCTGAATAAAAACAACTATTAAACCCCACACTTTAAACTTCCTAGTGCGCACTATAATTTTCAGCAGTAAACTTTTTGAGTTGGCCTGTTTCTTTGAATGGAACAGTTTGAGTCCTAGAATATTCTATCTTTTATCAAGCTTGGAATCTCTCTCCTCGTGTAATTGAAATTAAAAAAGGCAATCTGAGAAAATTGTTGAAAATAGGCAAAAGCCTATTTGTGGTTCCGAGCCCATGAGTGGGAAAGCCTTATCTCTATATTCCCATCGACCTCTCCTTCTTTAAGAATCTAGAGTCTCCTTTTATTCCTGACCCTTCTCTCTCACTCTTCATGTTTCTCCAAAGTTTCTATCTCTTTCTATCAATCTCCTTGTACAGCTAAAACGTGCAATGTGATTCTCCTTTTTCGTTTTTTCTCCTTTTGTCCTTCGTGTATATAAATGTACATGTACACAGACACAGGTCTCGTGCCAATAGTGTACGCTACACCACGTCGGTAATCGAGCGTCCCAGCAGAATCCCATGTCTTTTCCCTTAAGACCGTTGTGCGCTTTGCGCCCTCGCGATACGCGAATCGAAGCGTGACTCTTTTAAAGAGCCTTAAAACCCACGACACGGAAGATCGCATCCAGGATCGTCTTTCTGCTACACTGAATATTATGCGAGATTTAATGGCGGCGAAAATATCCCCAGTTCTTTATCAGTTTCTATGCTGAATACCCAAAAATAGCCAGACAAATCATGCTGTTTAATATTTTAGCAATAGAGTTTTCTAGAATAGAAATTCTAAAACTGATATCGACATGAGTTAATAAGAAATTAATTTAGGTGTCGCACAGTGGTTCAGAATTGGATTTCTGCAGACAAATCAGTCTGCAGATTACAATTTTTATCCGATATAGACGTTTTTTAAAAGGATGTTCACCCCTTATCGTATCTCGATTTTTTACAATACGTTTATAAAATCGAGGAACATAACCATATTGTTAAATATAACAAATTTTAAACCATATGGATGGGGTAGTAAATCTGTAGGTTTTGTTAAGGAAGGTTCGAGGAGGGTGAAATGGTCGTAGATGTAATGTTAGGATGGTTGTAAGGGTGAAAAATAATAAAGGTAGGAGATGTATTGCCGAGTGAGTTGTAGAAAAAGGAGTAATGTAGGGGTGTGAAGTCTAGGAGGATGGAGAATCATAAGACTGAGATGGGAAGGATAATTGATAGGAAGGTAAAGAAAGGGTTGAGTATGGATTGTTAGAGTTTATATTTTAGATGTAAGCTGAAGAAAGAGAATATAGAAAAGAAGGAGATGTAAGGTGAAGTTTTTCCAGGCCAATAGGCTGAAGAATAAACTCATTTACAAGCATACATATAACAAATTTTAAAAGAGAAAGCAAAGTGCGATGTATAAAAAAATAGTTGAATCTATAATTCTTTATTTAACATTAGTTATTTCAGATTTTCTTTCGCTTTAGAAAAAAATCGTAACTCTGATTCAATCTTGATCATTGATAATGTATTTTGTTCTTTAAAATATTATCTACAATTCTATTTGGATAAATTTTAGGCCCAGGATATTGTTACAGAAATTTCTGTACAAGTATCATACAACAAAAATGGGGGACAGGCTGTTTTTATGGAAAATCCCGTAACAATAGCCTCGACCCACACTATATTGTGTGCTAGTTGTACGGAAATACCCGTAATACGAGAGACTAAAATTTTATTATAAATAAACAAAAGATACTACATTTTATTATAAACAAAAGAAACTAAATTTTATTATAAATAAACTTTCTGGGTAAATAAATAATTAGATAAATTATTAATTAATTAACAATTTGTTTTATGCAAATTTAACTGTGTTTTAATAAAATTCATTCAAAAAAAATTGACGGTTATATTTTAAAGAACAAAATAGACTATTAATAACCAAAATTGAATGAAAATTACGATTTTTTTATGAAGCGAAAGAAAAATTACAGAATCGTAAATAACTAATATTTTTAAAAAACAATTACAGATTCAACTATTTTTTTCTAAAACTCAATTAGATTTCTCTTTTAAAATTTTGTATTTTTCCTCAATTTTACAAACTATTTCAAAAGCTATTCAAATTTGAGGCACGATAAGGTATGAACACCCTTAAATTGAAACTGAATCAATTCCACAGTGACCCCTCGAGGCCAATTTTTTATTTTTTTGTTTTTATGTAAACAAAAGCGGCAAAAATGATTTATATAAACTGAATATAAATCAAAATCAATGTATTTGCAATTAAAGTACATACATGATCGATTTGATAAATAACTTAATTGTTAAAAACAAATTTTATAAACATTTACTCTAATGTGCCATTTTAGTATGGGAAAATTTGTTTTTCACTTTAATTGGTGAGATTTGGTATGAAAGTATCAGCTATTAACAAAACATTGACAAAAATTAGGAATTTTTATTGCATTAAATAAATACAAAAATAAAAGTTTAATTTTTAATATTCTTCTTTAAGATCAGCGTATCCTTCTCCGATCAATCCTGATTGAAATTGTTCTGATTTATTTTAAACTACAAAAATGAATCGACAATAAAATATTTTCTTCGCTAATAAAAAATTGCATTTATTCATGACATTTTTTATAACAATATTTTCTTTCTGCTTGAAAATGTCAAATTTGAGTATTTGTTTATAAGATTTGTTATAATAAATTTATAACAATTCTTAATTTTTGTCAATGTTTTGTTACTAGATACTAGATGACACTTTTACAATAAATCTCAGCAATTTTATAGTAAAGAAAATTTTTTCCTTGTGCTAAAATGACACATTAGAGTAATTGTTTACAAAATTTGTTTATAACGATTAAGTTACTTATCAAATCGATTACGTACTTTAATTGCAAATGCATTGATTTTGTTTCATACTTAGTTTACACAAATAATTTTTTTCGGGTTAAAATAATGATTTTTCTGAAACATCATTTTTTATTTATTTATTTAAACATTTAAGAGCAACACCCTTCATTACATATGAAAAAGGAACTAAATATAATTTTTTATACTTTTGTTGTTTATTTACATACAGTAACGGCCAGAACACCTGTTTTTTGCGAGATGCATAAGTTCTGATAATTTTTATAATCTACGAGATAAAATTTTTTCCACAAAATAATACGAAAGCTATCAAAATTCTGCGTGAAATAAGCCCAAGCTGAAGTGATTTTGTTCATTCTATAAGAAACTAATGCAAAAATAGTGCATTTTTCGATTTGTTCTAAAAATTGCAATAACTTACTATATAAATAAAATTTTTTAATGTCCTTGGGCTCATTTTAAAGTTAAGTCTCCATAGAATTTCATGAATGGATGAAGATAACTCTCCAATTTTTTCCCCGATTTCGCCAAAAACTGAAGTTGGCACAGAAAAGTTGTAAAATTTCAATAACGTATAATTATTTATAGAAAAATATTTAAAATTAGTCTATATTACATTTCAATAATTTTTTTTAGAATACATAGGAATATTAATTTCTATATTTTAGTAAATTAATTTTTCAGAGTTTTCGCTTTATTTGAAATTTTATAACTTTTTTGTTCCAAGTTTAGTCTTTGGCAAAATCGAGAGAAAAAAATAGAGCCTTCTATTCATACATTCGTGAAATTCTATGGAGATTTATCTTTAAAATGAGCCTAAGGACATTAAAAAATGTTATTCATTTCATAAGTTATTGCAAATTTTAGAACAAATCGAAAAATGCACTATTTTTGCATTAGTTTCTTGTAGAATGAACAAAATCACTTCACCTTGGACTTATTTTATGTAGAATAAAATTTTGATAACTTTCGTATTATTTTGTGGAAAAAATTTTATCTCGTAGATTATAAAAATTATGAGAACTTATGCATCTCTCAAAAAACAGGTGTCCTTATATTCCTGGCCAGTAATTTTGAAAACACAAAAAATAAAAAATCGGCCTTGAGATATCTCTGGAGAATTTATTCAGCTTTAATTTAAAAAAAGACCGTCTAAATCGGATATAAATTGTAACCTGTAGACTGATTTGTCCACAAAAATTAAATTCTGAACCACTGTGATGTCGTTTTGTTTCATTAATAAGATATTCATTCCATTTCGCGTTAATAAGAAATTAATTCAGGTGAGGTTTTTCAGAACTAAGTTTCTTCAGAGCGTGAAAAATCAAGTTTAAGAGAAAATTATTTAATTATACTTTTAAGAATAGCAATGTCATCACTGACGCTATCACACAAAAAAAGGCTACTTTACGTTGCAAGAAATTTTCTGGTGATGTGAATTTAAAAAATGTTAATTTATGACTACAATATAAGTTTTGTCGAGGAGAAATGTTGCACAATATTCTCTCGTCATGAAGTTTTGAAAATCTGAGTACCAAGCGCTGTTCTAGCGTTTTTCTTCTTTTTTTTTTTTCAATTCGCGACACTCTTTCGTAATATGCCCAAGTTTTATGACACAAAGGCTCCTTTTATGGGGTCTCGGTACATAAAGCTGTAGTCCATGTAATACTTCTACGAGATTATCGATTATTCCCTTACCGGCTGTGGAATTGGCTTTCCAGAACCACGTCAAAACACAGACCTCGAGGCATGCAAACTTTGAACGATTTCCGATCTTATGTCAAAGTCACGTTTATTATACAGAGTCGTACAAAAGACACAATATTTCAATCCTAAAATGCCCATCAAAATTTATTTTTTATTTAATATATTTAAAGATGATCTTCTCGTTCGGTCACATTAAAAATTAATCAATCTTTATCTTAAATTATAAAACCAACAAAAAAGAGCCTTTTGTTAATGCCAACGAATTTTAGAAGAAAAACTAAAGCGTTTTACATGAAAAAATAGTTTGGCTTGTTCATTTAAAAATAATTAAATATTTAAATAAATAAATATTTAAATATTTGCGCTTTTTCCGTCGTTTTAGACAAAAATCGTAATTTTCAATCAATTTCAATTCTCAACGGCTCATTTTGTTTCTAAAAAGTTTCTTTACAATTCTATTTGGTACGTTCTTATTAACATTTGTAATTTTTCATATCGTTTCATTTACAAGATTATTAACAGTATATTTTCTAAACAAAATAATTTTATTAAAAACGTATGAAATAGAACTGTAAAGAATTTTTCAAGGAACAAAATGAGCTGTTGAGAATTGAAATTGAATGAAAATTATGTCTTTGGTCTAAGACGAAGGAAACAAAATATCCTAATAATTATTTTTAAGTAAAAAGTTATGATCCAAACTATTTTTTTCTAAAATACTCTTAGATTTCTTTTGGGGCCTTCCATATACCACGTAGACAGTTTAAGAGGGGGGGGCATGGCAAAATTCCACCCTTGTCCACAAGGGGAGAGGGGGGAGAGTCAAAAAGTAGTGAAAAAATTGTCCATTGTCCATTGTATATGGATGGCTCCTTTTCAAAATTCGTTACAAATAATTTTGGATTTATTTGCCTTGATTTTATGAATCAATATAAATATTTGATTAATTTTGAGGTTGACTGTACGGGGAGTACATCCTTAAGGATCCTTGTTTTCGAAATAAGGTATTTTCGACATTGGAATCTTTAAAATTATTTGCTTTCATAACGTGGGTAATTAAGAATAAGTGAACGAAATTTTTTCGAAATATTATGAATAACAAATGTATGAGATTAAAAAACTCATTTTCTGCAAGGCTTACTCTACTTCGGGATATTGAACAATTTTCTCTATTTTTCCCCATAAAAATAATTTCAGTTGGAAGCAATGTGATTCATTTTTCAACTTATCAATTAAATAATGTGTCACAAATGAAATATTTTCTCTATAAGGACGCACAATCTATATTCGATTCTTCTTTATTTCAAATAAATAATTTGTTTTTTTTACGAGGATACTTTCTTAATTGGACCAAAAGATTAATTTGCCTTGAACAAAAATGTTCAACCGAGGAGGAGAAAATATGAGCTTCCTCTGGGTAATTAATCTTTGGATATATGAGAATTTATTAATCATGAGCATTCCACTTTTGGATCATCTAATATGACTACGTGAACTGGAAGAACCGAGGTGAGTGCATGCAAGGGTGTTAATACGAGCGTTCACTTTGCGAATAATCCATTACTGCCAGGTACGTAGGGCAGAGGTGAAGGGTCAGGAATGAGGCCTAGAGCTGCCTATTTACAGCCAATTACCAAGTTATCGAATAACCCCCGTAATGCACTCTCATATAGGACTAGGCTATTTACAACCCACACTCTATGTCAAATTCGTGAAATTAGTTGCAATTCTCAAGTCGAATTGCAACAGACGTAGAATAACCACATATATCTCCTTCGTCAATATTACTCAACCTACAATTGTTCTGAACAGTATTTCAGAGAAAAAAATGAAGAGAAGTAATTTTTTCAGGTATCTCAACCCCAGTTTGACACTGACTAGATATTATACTTTTTTCTTGGAAGATCTCTTTTCATTAGTTGTCAATTCATGTCCAGAATTACCCAGTAATAACATCTCCAGACACTTTTTTATTAAGATAGAAATCTTCTGAAGAATATTATTTTTAGTTTTAGTATTTTTTAACCAATAAGATTTCTACTTATTTCTAAAGAAGAGGATTTTTTGTCTTGTGAACAGTTTTCAAAATAAATGAAAATCATAAATGGAAAGTTCGTAATTCTAAATTTTATACTTTAAGTTTTCAAATATTGGTATCGATATCGTTCGTCAATTACTGAATTTAAAATTGTTCTGAAGAGCTAAAATTACAGCGGGAAAATGGAGAGAAATGAAATTTCTTTCAGATCAGACATTTCAACCCCAGTTTGACACTAATTAGATATATTTTTACTTGAAAGCTCTCTTTTTATTAGTTACTATTCATCTCCAGAATTACCCAGTAAGTTAATTCTGTAAAGAAATATTTTTATTTCCATCAGTAATTTTATCATAAGATTACTATTTACATATTTTCAAATAATGAAAAAATGGAAAGTTCGTCATTCTAAAAGGACATCCCTCAACATGGGCGGTTGACGCACGAACAGATTACAGCTATAAATATGAATTTTTTGGTCTAATTTTTTTACCACATAATCTAAAGTTAATTTTGTCGACTGGTGCAGGACCCTTTTCCGGAAAACTTTGGTTGTTTGTTTAAAAAAGCTGAAAACTTTGCCTGCTCCTGGCATGCGCCAACCGCGTGTATGCTCGTGGCGGGCTTGGATTGAGTTCAACCCAAAAGGACTTGCACCTCTCGTTTTTCTTCAAATGATTTCCGTGAGGCCTCACGATTATTTTGAGACCAAAAAGAAAAAAGTTGCTGGAGTGATTGTTGAATGAACTTAATTTTTTATTTTTATTTGCAGGTTATTATGTATATCTCCGTAAAAACAACTCCAAAGTGGTGCTTTTGCGGCTTACAGTCTGTAGTTTGGCATCGAAAAATAGTATCTAAACGTTAAACATCCTTGGATATCTGGGACCCATTAAAATTTTGGAAAAAGTGTGAAAAATTGCAGTTTTTATCAGTTTTTTGAATATTTCTTCACTTCAGAGCTTCCTACTTTAAATTTGCCACAACAAAAATTAAAGTAAATTAAATTTCCTGTATAAATAAAACAAAATAATAATTTTATCTCATATAGTTTAAGAGATGCAACCTTCGAAAGTTGTATTTTTCTGAAAAATTTGAAGAAGAAAAAATTAAGTTCTAGTTTTTGTGAAATAGCATATTTTCTGTGCACTGTAGTCAAAAATAGTCAGAATATGAATTAAAGCAGACTTAATTTCAAGCAAATTTAAAAAAAAAAAAGAAATTTTCTATCTCCCATACATTCAAAGTTTTAGTGTGTTGAAAAATATCCACTTTTATGAAAATTCGTAAATTTTTTCGAAAAATCGCGTTTCTACTGCACTTTACGTTAAAAGTTGTTCTTATAATAATAAAAGTACATAAAATTACCTAAAAATCTGAAAAACTTTAATAATTTCTGAAAACACAGCTACAAAATTTTATAGTTGTATTTCAGAAATTATTAAAGTTTTGCAGATTTTTAGGTAATTTTATACAGCTCTAATAACATAAATACAATAAATATAAACATAATACAATAATAATACGTAATACAATAATATAAACATAAATATAATAACATAAAATTACCTAAAAATCTGAAAAACTTTAATAATTTCTGAAAACACAGCTACAAAATTTTATAGTTGTATTTCAGAAATTATTAAAGTTTTTCAGATTTTTAGTTAATTTTATGTACTTTTATTATTATAAGAATAAATTTTAACGTAAAGTGCAGTGGAAACACGATTTCTCGAAAAAATTTACTGTTTGACGAATTTTCATAAAAGTAGATATTTTTCAACACGCTATAACTTTGAATCTACGGGAGATAGAACATTTCTTTTTTTTTTAGACTTGCTTGAAATTAAGTCTTCTGTAACTCATATTCTGACTATTTTTGACTACAGAGCACAAAAAATATACTATTTCACCAAAACTGAAATTAAATTTTTTTTTTCGTCAAATTTTTCAGAAAAATATAAATTTTGAAGGTTGTATCTCCTAAACTATATGAGATAAG
>JBAGKK010493135.1:0-15557 GCA_037177015.1 Euceroptres primus
TATAGCAAAAACAAGATACAAAAAGCTGCCAGCACAAAATCCAACTTACCTTGTTATCTTTATCGTCCTCGTACTTTTATGCAAATTCCGATACACAAATTAATAGCGAGATATTTTGCCAAACTAAATTGGAAACTCAAAGTAAAGGCATTTTGTATTAAAGTCAATCATTCACGACTTTTTATTACACTCAATTCTCCGTATAACGAGGTTCGCTACTTTACCCCCACTATTTGTCTGGAAGAGAGCGCGCGAATGCGCATCACCCTACGCATCTCGTGAACCTCTACGCAGTCTTGCATGGAACGTCACTTAGTTTACGTAACATTACTGCAATATTGCTATAATATTGCATAACCATATTGTCTATGTTTTAAGAATGTTGTAGAAATGTTGCTGCAATATATATTGTTAATTGCGTAAATAATGTTAAACCAAATGTATGAAAACCATTTCCACGTGTTTTGGAGAGAAAATTCAAATTCAAAAAAGTTTAATTTTGGTTTTCAATTTTTTTAACTACCTTCCACATCTCTAAAAATTACGACGAAAATATATGTTATCGACCTCCGAATGCTCTACTAAATAAATAAAAAATCAGGAAAGTACTGTAATTTATTCGATAAAAAAATCGAATTCAGAAAATTTTTTTTGTCGTAAAAAATTAAATTTTGCGCCAAAACATCTAAATCAAATCGTATTTGATAGAGTGGCATGAGAAAAGATGCCATGAATTTTTAGAGAATTTTTTGTAGAGTTTAGAAAAAGTAATCACAGAAAGAAAAAAATTTCTATTTTTTCCCTCATATCTTTAAAATAAGATTAGGAGCTTGTAATTTGGCATAGACTAATTTTTGGTCACAGGTACCATCTGGCACACGTTAAGCTGAATTTGAACCAGGGGCAGTTTTCATATGCTTATTCGGCTATACCCTTTGTTGTCAAAATTTCAAAATTAAAAATGGCGGACCTAATATGGCTGCCAACACACTCTGAACATGAATAGAATTTTATTAAATCCAGTTGAGAAACATTGTTTAGTTTTGTGATTTTAAATATCATAAAAATTTTAAAAATTAAAAGTGGCAAATCTTATACGTTGGCCAAATTTTAAAAAAATCCTTTAAGTGCCGGAAATTTAATTTATAATAATATTTCAAGTTTCTGATTTTAAACTTCTAATTCAGATGTAATATGTTGTATCAAATAAAAGGTGAGTGATTATTATTGACGAAATAATCATTATGTAAGCAAATAAATAATGCACAAAAATTGATTTAAATTCACTCCTGGAACATTGCATAGCTTTTAAATTTGCACATTTAAAAATTGTATCACTTTTTGTAGGTTGAATATATACACACACACACACACACACAAATAATCATTACTATATTTTCAATTTTTATTGAAAATAATTTATTTAATTTAAAATGCAGAATCCTCAAATTCTTCAGATTCACTTGGGCTTGTGTATTCTTCAGTCTTCACTGCCTTCATGAGTTGGCAATTGTTTCCTTTTTTTCTTGGTAGACTGCTACTAGCAAGATCGCATGGTGCTCTCTGTATTTACGGATCTCTTTGTTTCGAGCTTCCAAAGCTTCTTTAGATAACTGACCTATGGGAAACATTAAATGTTTCGAAACTGATGATCCATGTATCAGGATTATGTGCATAGTTGGTGGCATCGGATACCACCAATATAATTCTGCATATAGTTCCGCAGTTGCAATGCAGTACGCCTTGAAGTTATCCTCATTTAGTATATAACCGCTTGATAATGCGATTAAAATGACAGCAAATCGAGATATTACGTCTTCATTAATATCTGAAATTTTTTCATTGCTATTAAAAGGAATATTCGTGGTTATTGTACCTGTATTGTACATTGATTGCATGCTATTTACCTGTAATTTCAGCAGAAAGTTTAGGATTTGCGAAGAATCGTCTGGCTGTATTTCCATTATTTGAGGTTCCATGTCCCTGCCTTGGAAAATCGACATTCAATCCCATGCGTGATTTGAATGAAGCTTGGATTTCCTTCTTTTTCCACTCGATAAGTAATTTGCTGCCATCATTTTGACTCATCTGAAAACGAATTATAAAATACTTTACATCACAATATCTTAAAAGTTCTTAAAGTTAAAAGTTTTTATTACATTTTTATTACCTTCCACTGTTCAGAATCCAAACGATATGCAACGTACAAAAGACACTCAAGAAATCGTATATATGCGTGAAGTGTTGAGAGCCCTAATCCAAACGATTCAACGTTTTCAGTTTTTGTAAGCATCAGGTCTATATCATTGACCTCTGATGAATGAGCGCCACAAATATAGCATTCCGCGCTCGTACTGTGCGTAAATGCAGTACAGGCCTGTAAATTTATTATTTGTATTATAATAATCTTAAAAAATTTCATGCAGAAAATACTTTTGTAAATATTTGTGTTTTGACATACCTTTTTATCCAACATTGTCGGCATTAAGGAAAACTCAACAACTTTATTATTTGCAGTAAACGGTTCCAAATTAGAAATTTGCTTATTCATATCTTTTTCTTCATTTTGCAGTACTTCTGTAGTTTCCTGAATCCACTGTATGTGTACTGGTCGACAGAATCTAGTCGATGAAGTACGTGGATTCTCCCAAACAATCTCCTTTTTTAATTTATTGACTATCCTCAATGGGACTAAGAAAGTTCAAAAAACATACTGGTCACTATTTTCTGCATTCTCGAACTTTTGGTTATATCGGGAATGTCCACCTCTACAGGGTGGCCATTTTCACCGACGAAAAGAATTCCCGGTCATCGAAAATTTTTTCCCGGTCATTAAATAATAGTTTCCAATAAATAACCGCTAATGCAGTGGGTTTAAAAAATTTTTAAATGTTTTTTATTTAATATTCTGAAAATACAAACATGAATTTCTTTTTAATTTAACATTAAAATAGTTTATATTATTGAAAAAGTACAAATGGAGGTTCTTCAACTAAGCCATAGTGATTAATGCTTTTAGGGCGAACATTTTTATATGTTTAAAAAGTAACATTAGGCTATTTTATATAATGAAATGTCATTGTGAGTTAAACGAGAGCATAAGTCTTAAATCTATGTAATATAAATATTTTAACTTCAACTATTTCATATTAACTTCAATCCATTTCAAATCAGGCAGGCAGTGCAACTTCAAGTCACAGAATCGGTCGTCTATGAAATATGTTGTTTTTCAAAGGAAATAAGAAGATGCGTATTTTACCATTTTAAGAAAAATAAATTTTCACGAGGTTATGAGTATTTGAATTTTAAGCTTCTTTTTCTAAACAAACACAACATTTTTCTTTAAACTTTTATAACTTTAGTCTCAAGATATTTGAGTTCTCTTTCCTGATTATGGTGAGGTTTATTGGCCTCTTTCAAAATTCGCCAGAAAATTTTAAAAATATTGAAAATTCGCAAAATGGCCACGGTTTTTCTGAAAAAATTAAAAGACGATTTTCTCAAAATCCAATCTCTCAAAAACCAATCTTTTTAATTTTATCAAATATTTTTTAAAAATTTATGTTTACCGCAGGAAACCATCCAGCGAGTTTTTTGTTGGTCAAACCATTTTTGAGTCCAGGACAATTTCTGTTTTTACAAAATCACATTTTCGAATTTTTCCCACAAACGGTGCAAGATATCATAAAACATTAAGAGATCTTTTGCGTAGAACTTTTTTAAAGCATAAAACTTTTTTCTTAATATTTTTTCGCAGTGCCGTCAGTTGTAAGAAAAATTTGAAAATTC
This sequence comes from Euceroptres primus, assembly GCA_037177015.1. NCBI lineage: Eukaryota > Metazoa > Arthropoda > Insecta > Hymenoptera > Figitidae > Euceroptres > Euceroptres primus. The sequence continues at coordinate 3,790 of JBAGKK010493135.1, forward strand.
GATTTCATTAAAAAAAATTCTCCTGTTTAAAAAAGTAGTCTAGCCCTTATGAAACTTATCTATTTTTTTATCATATGAGTACCAGTTTATCAAAAAAATTTGGGCTAAAAACAAGGTGGGGTTTTTGAGAAAATCGTCTTTTAATATTTTCAAAAAAACCGTCGCCATTTTGTGAATTTTCAATATTTTTTAATTTTCTGGCGGATTTTGAAAGAGGCCAATAAACCTCACCATAATCAGGAAAGAAAACTCAAATATCTTAATTGAGTCTAAAGTTATAAAAGTTTAAGGAAAAATTCTGAGTTTATTAAAAACAAAAAGAAGCTTAAAATTCAAATACGCATAACTTCGTGAAAAAGTAGTTTTTCTTAAAATCGTACAATACGTGTCTTCTTATTTCCTTCAATGGTATGATTTAATAAATCCGGCAACTTTACTTCACAACGCTTCTCACTAATTTCATGAATATTCGGATAACATTCTTTTCCTGCCTTCAAAACTTCATGGTAGGCAGGAAATAAGTCCTTGGCTACCTTACGTATTAACAAATATTGCTCTTTTGTTAAATCAGCATCTGCAATAAGCGATACAGCTTCCATGGCCGACAACTTTATTGGAGGATTTGCCGCTTTATCCAAATTCTGCAAGTGGTGCAACTGTTTAAGAGCCTCTTCTTAAGAAATGCTGCTTACTCCTTTGTAAATTTTTGCAGCCGTCTCATTCCCTTCAGCTCTTAGTTGCATTGAAGCAGCAAAAGCGAGTTCTTCTGCGCTTATAGTAGATCGCAGTTTTTTGGTTTTTCTACGTTTGCTTATTTCACTTGAAATATTAAACGCTTTTTGAGGACGACCAGTGGGGCTGAAGAAAATATGAAAAATTTTAAATAAATTTATTAGTAGTGCTTCATTTAAACGATTGCAAATTTAACCGTTTCCTAACGGTGAATGATTTCAATTATTCAGTAAAATCTGATAAATTTGTCAAAAAACCTCAAAAAATCAAATTTGTCCGATGTTAGTCATACTCGAGCAAAATGTTATGTATTGGATAGGAATTTATAGAGAAAATTTTTTGTCATTTCTATAGATATTAACCGGGTTGAAGAGGTGAAAAGTTTGGGATTTTCATGGATATCGTTTAAGCAATATAACTCTTCTATTTTTAACTATTTTTAACTCTTCAAGTTACTTAAAACGATAAAACCCAAGCTTTCTTTCTAGGCCAAAAAATCTCTGAAAAGCGTTTTTCTATGAAAGAAGTGCAGTTTAAATTTGACGTTCATTTTTGAAGGTCAAATATTTATTCATGAAAAAAGCTTATGCTCAACGTAAAGGGACTGAATAAAGCCGCACGTAATATACCTATTCATTATACTGCTAACAATTGTAGAACATAATTAAACGATTTTTTTAAAATACCTTTTTTCTGTTTGCTGCAGAAAACCATCTGGAAAGATAAAATCCTGTTGCAACCACGCTGAGTTTTGACGCTTAAAATTGTTTAGAAAACGAGACGCTTTTTTCATCTGCGTGACAAATATATGTAAACATTTTTTAACTTTATTTTCAATGCACTTTTCACTCGTTCGGGCACTTGTGGACACTTCTCTAAAACAGCTTTTATAAAAGAATTGTTTCCGTTTTCACGATAGAAATGGAACAAATCCTCATTAATTTTAAAATTTTCCATTTTTAGCACAGTACAAAAATTCTCAAATAAACTTAGATTTCATGGAACGGCTTCTTAATGTTTCCTCGGAGAAAATTTTCTCGAGACTGAAATTATTTTGCAGGTATAAGCAAAAATGCAAACTTCCATAATTTTTTTCGCAAACCGTAATACCCCGTGATAGGAAAAAGTATAGGGTGAGGCAAAGGATTTTGGAAAAGGTACTCAAGAAGAAGAGCCATTTTTTCATTAATATTTATGCCTTTATTTGTACTGTGTTCAGAAACTTGCATTTCAAACCTTCAGTAGACTTTTTCTAACATAAAAAAGACAGTTTATTACAAAAACAACAATTGCATTGACGGCTTTACCAACCTGATGTAAGTCGCTTCGCAGTCGTAAGGTAATCGGGCCTCACTGCCACTAGCACTATCCGTTTAAAGATCTCTTAGGCACCTGTCACAATGCCCAGGTAACAGATACATTATAGTACTTACCTTTTAACTTTCATTTTCATACTTCTATTGAAAAAACCTAGCCCTTAATTGAAGTAGTCCTGAATGATCTTAAAGTTATCTTGTAAGAAAGTTTTGCTTCATATTTTTTAAAATTATATTTAATAATTGTTTAAAGTAAATGATTTAACAAAAATAAACATTAAGTACATATGATATTGAATACCTGAATCGCTCAATACTAAAAACTGTGTAAATTAAAATCACTATTTTATCAAATTGTTGTGAGGGATAAACGTGCGCCTCGTCGCGCGCAAATTCTTGTCTGTGTAGCCCTCGTAATTAGGATCCCAATTGAAAAGTCGCAATTTGACGCAAAAATCTTTGATGAAAATAAATACATAAGATCTTTTACTATAACTTAGCATTTCCACATTTTGTACCCAAGGTGTTTTTAAATCGAAAGCTTATTAAATGAAAAATAATTTTATGAATTAAATATAAATAAAAAATAATAATAATACTTATGAATATGAAATTTTTAATACTTGAATCACTTAAAGGAAAGAATACCCTGTAATTCTATATAATCGTTTTTTGAATTACCTAATATATACCTAAAGTTAAGGTATATATGAGGCGTTGAGACCAAATTTTATACCTGCTGTGTATACCTATATATACGTGGTCTAAATCTGGTATTTATTTTCACAAGGGTTGTAATAATATAATATTGTATACGAAATATGTTTTTTCTGGAGAAAATAAAACAGCATGAATGTACTGATTTAATAAAAAAATGTTTCAAAAAGTTATGAGTATCGGTTGAGTGTCGGCTGAATCGTCGACAAAAGTCTATAAATCTCCTTTCGGGATCTCTGCGGCTCGGTGGCTTCTCCGGGGAACTGGTCAGAGCGTTGATTTCAGAAATTATTGAGTATCCAAAGTCAGCGTAACTCAAGGAGCAAAATCACACGAGAACAGGCTCAACGGTGGGCACTAGCAAAATGAGAGCGAGCTCCGGGTCGTTCGCACGCACGTCGATTCACCTTTCAACTAGGCAGCTTAGCTATTGGTCGAGACGTCACTTGGTACGGTCGTCAGTGGAAACCGCGCGCCAATTTAAAATAATAAAAGATGCTCGTCGAACTAATATAAATGAAACATCGTCGTTGTTCTTTTCAAATAAAGGCACCTGATCATCTAATGACTGGAAAATTATCGAAACGAGTTATGAAGTGTGCCGTGCCCTCCGCTCCGCCCTGATTCCCAATTAAGTTAAGAAAAATGAATGAATATCTAAAACTTGTGAGCTGCCAAAATTGCAGTATCACAATGGTTATCGATGAACAAGGCCAAACTGTTTTCAGAGCTGCCCATCTAGTAATCTGCAAAGTAGGGAGAATTAAAATCCACAATAATCAAAAGATTGGTGTCATACATATCGACGACCTCCATAAGAGCACCTAAAAACATAAAATATTGATCCATGGTAAACCTGGAAGAATGTAGACTGCAACTACACATAAACACCATCTTTTAGAGACAATTCTGGCGCCTACTATATTACCATTTATATTTAAGCACTAACGGTGAATAAGTTCAGTTGTGATATTTTATAATCAGAATAGATCGCAATCAGGATGCCCCACCTCTCTTACCTGCTCCATCATCCCGCAGAACCACAAACCTATCTCAAGAGAACACTTCTTGAGCTAAGACTGTAGAGTTTAGCCATGTTTCTGTTAAAAATAAAATGTCATAAGACGTTACACCCGGGAAAAAAAGAGTCCTGGTGGCTCAGGCGATAGCGCGACAGGAGGCCTGGAGTTCGATCCCTGTGCCGGTACCAATGGATATTTTTCTATGTACTTCAACCGGAGCTCTGGTGGTTCGGAACCCACCTTAAACTGTGGGTCTTCTCAAAAGAGGTCAGTGTCCTCCCAGGGAAGGGGCTCCATGTTGAGGGGAAAATTACTTGGGAGTCCCTGGTCGACACTGAGAGGCTCGGAAAAGAGTTATAGGCCGAGAGCCAGCGACAATTAGGTCGGGCTGATTTCATCCCGGCTGGAAAAATGACAGAAAATAGCTCTGTTGATGTACAATATGAAATCGCGTGTCTATCTGCTCAGATCGGTTGCCTTTGTTTATAAAAAAATTTTAAAGTTGTATTTTGAAAACGATAACTGTGATGGTCGCGATCCGGCTGAAATTTCGCACACAGATGCTAAAAATATTACTTAACCCGTAGCCGTCTTGCCTTTTCTGGCGTATTTTTTAACTTTAATATAGTGAAATACAATTGACAGAATCTCAGGAATACGTATACCTATTAAATGCACCCGTATTTTCTTCTAATTTCCAAGGCCTTCCCTCTTCCCAAACTTTATTCCCCTTTACAGGAGCCTAGGTTGAACAGATGCTACTGGGTCCCTGTGGACCCACGCAGACGGCTACAGGTTAATATGAATTCGTGTGTGTCACTCGAAATCGGTTGCGAAATATCGCCTGTCAATCAAAAAACGGTAAAAAAAATGCATAACTCGCTTCATCGTAATCCGCACGAAAAAAATTGTATACCACTCTAACCTCAAAATCTCAACTTTGACATGATTTTTCGGCTCTCGTGGTACTGTTCGATACTTGTGTGAAAGGTGATTTTTAGCGCACACATGTATCGAAATGTACTATTTTATAACACATGCTTGATTTCAGCCCTTTTTCATGCCTATTAAGCGGGGCTAAACCTCTACTTTTCACTTCCTAGGGAGTAAAAAGTACTATTTACTCTCTAGGGAGTAAAAATTGACGTCATATATAAATAATGAAAAATTATTCATCTGTAAGCTCGCATTTTCCGATAATCAGCCCTCACCGTAAAAACTCTTAGGAAATTTTGGTTGACTATTGATACGGAAAATCCTGTAACAATAGACTATTCCCACAGACATTTTTCCGTGTCAATAGACTGTTGTTACGGATATTTCCTTTACAATAGGCTATTCCCACGGAACTTTTCCCGCCACAATAGACTATCATTACGGAAATTCCCGTAACAATAGGCTATTCCAAGGAAATTTTTCCGTGACAATAGACTATTGTTACATAAATTTCCGTACTAATAAGATATTCCTACAGACATTTTTCCGTAACAATAGACTATTCCCCGGAAATTTTTCCGTGGCAATCTATTATTGTTACGGAAATTTCTGTAACAATAAGGTGTTTTACGGAAAATTTTCCGTGACAATAGGCTATTTATATGGAAATTTCCGTAAGAATAAGTTGTTTTTACGTGATTTTTTCGTAAATTTTTCCGTGATAATAGGATTCTGTTACGGAAATTTCCGTAGAAATAAGATCCCACGGAAATTTTTACGCGACAATAGGCTTTTGTTACGGAAATTTCCGTAATAATAGGGGTTTCCCAAGGAAATTTCCTTAGGATAGCCTATTGTTACGGAAAAATTTCCGAGGGAATAGCCTATTGTGACGGAAATTTCCGTAACAGTCTATTGTCACGGAAAAATTTCCGTGGGAACAGTCTATTGTTACGGAAATTTTCGTATCAATAGGCAACAAAAATTTCCTAAGAGTTTTTACGGTGAGGGCTGATTATCGCAAAATGTGAGCTTACAGATGTGTAATTTTTCATTATTTATATATGACGTCAATTTTACTCCCTAGGGAGTAAAAAGTAGAGGTTTAGCCCTACCTAATAGGCATGAAAAAGGTCTGAAATCATGCATGTGTTACAAAAATTTTTTTCTGTGCGAATTACGATGAGGCGAGTCCACTTTTTTTTCACTGGTTTTTGATTGACAGGCGATATTTCGCAACCGATTTCGAGTCGCAGGCACTCGAATTCATATTGAGTAATGTTTTTAGCATCTGTGTACGAAATTTCATCTGGATCGCGATGAGCATAGTTATCGTTTTCAAAATACAACTTTAAAATTTTTTTATAAACAAACGCAACCGATCTGAACAGGCAGGCACGCGATTTCATATTGTACATCAACAGGGCAATTTATTGTAATTTTTCCAGGCGGAATGAAATCAGCCCGACCTAAGTGTCGCTGGCTCTTGGACTATTAGCGATTTCCGTGCGAAGAGGCTCCATTTTGAGGAGACTCGCTCGTGGGTCGCTGGTTGTTTTCGAGTAATGTACAAATTTTTGAGAACTTTGGAAACAACGAAAACACCGAATCCCAACTCGGTGAAGGCCCGGGTTTAGTGTGTTGCCCTGAGTAAAGAAAAAACAAGGGGATGGCACATTGTGGGCAGTAATGCTTGAGCGCCAGAAGATGTCAGGAAGCTCCTGAGGCCTCGCCTACTATACAACTATCAACTATCAATTACACCCGGGAAACATACCGCTTCTTGTAGTTTTGTATTTATTCCTCCAACATTTTGATACAGTATCGGGACTGCTAAGCTCTTGGATTCAGGGTTAACTTGTTGTCTTCTTTTGTTATTATTGGCCGACCACTTCGATAACGAATTTGAAAGTTGTCCTCTCCATTCTGAGTTCTGACCCGAAGTTCCTTCTTGACTCGCCTGTACTCTTTCTGTTGCTGAAGAGTTCGGTCTCACGTGACATGCACCAGTTTGTAAATAGGATGTAACTTGAATTTCTTTCTGATGGCGCCTACCGACTTTAGAATCGGAGTTGACAGATACTCTGATTTGAATTTGAATTCGTTCGGTCTGGGATTGAGTAATGCCTGAGAATAACGACCCAACCGCTGAATAATCGGGTTTTACCTTATTATTATTATCCAAACCAGGATCAAAATTAAACTCAGAGTTCAAGGCTTCTTTAAAGCCAAATATCATTAAGTTAGTTTTCTTCTTATTTCTCTCTTCTGATTCACAAATACAGGGTCACATATATTTCGGTATTCCCATCCTGTATTGACAGTTGAACCTTCGAGATATCAGATCGCAGCTCATTATGGTGTGACGAAAGAGACTCGCTTATACACTGCCTAATCATATCTCGGAGTACCCTCGATTCGAAATTATCTTCTCGGGGTAAGCCCGAATACGAATCACAACAACGAGCAAATCTACCATCAGGGAAATATCTCAGCTTCGCAGCACATTCGAAATGATAAACGGCATCACAGCTTGTGCATCTTTTTCCAACGTCGTTAATAGGTTTTCTGCACTTCTCATGGCTACAAATATTAGGATCTTGAGCGTTGACTTGCAAAAGATTCTGATCTGGCATATTCACATTCAATAAAACAGCTGATTTCTGGAAGATCAATCACGAAGAAGCAATGTACGCTAGCCGGGGAATATACACTAAGTGATATCACCAAAGTGATATCTAAGTGATACCACCATAAATGATATCACCAAAGTCAAAACAAGCACAAACTTCTCACACTCCAGAAAGTAAGGTCATGTAATCTCCATGATCTATCTCCAATTTCAAGTCTATGCAAAATCCATAAGTCTTAATTCATTACTGTAAATAGTCTTCAATTATCGAATTAACTCAATTAACTCAATTAACAATTAACTCAATTATTGAAATTTCACTTCCCACTTGAATCGTATTGACGAAACCAAATTTTATAATCAAAATTTCCAGGACAACAATACACACGTGCTCTCCGGCTGACCGGAAACCGGTTTCCAATTTTTCCTCTAAACGCTGCGCAGATACCTACCGAAGAAATATACATAAGATTTTTATAATGTTTTTGTTAGCTTTTGTAGAGAAGATATTAGATAATGTAGAGAGAAAAAAAGTTTCGTTAACATTTTTGAGATTGAAAATTAGTTAAATGAACAAAAATAAATATTTTAATATTTACCTATATTTAATAAATTTAAGGTCTATCCTATTCTTTAATATTTTTAAATTAATAATGTGCTCATATGAATCATTTCCATTGAAGTTAAGGAATCTAAACGTTTGAAAGTCTGTCGCTACGATTTTATGACCGGCGACACTAATATTTTATGATAGAACTTAAAGAAAAAAAAAACACTTCAAGAATTCTAAAAATATAAAAAAATAAATGTACCCTTGCCGTAACTAGGTATAATATCTTTTCACTGACTGTTTAATCCGCCTTCTTAAAAGGCGATGACAGAATGCGGCAGATTTGACGTTTTATTTATTAACGACATACTATGCCGTTACGAATGTGCTTTATATTTTAGGGACATGGCAAAACTAATTAAATCTCATATTGATAGTCAAAAGTTATTTTAAACCATTCAAAATTAAAAAATTAAAATTTTGTAAACATGAACTGGAAAATCGCACACTGTCGGTAAAACCGAACAGTTCAATTGAAAAATTTCTAATCCGATTGTTATTCATTGTTATTCATTTTGAGTTTATTGATTTAAGACTTACCAAATCGGAGTTGGCAAATTGAAAAAGGTCTAAGGTTAAAAAACCGATTCACTATTAGTGCCATACGTTTCATCTATGCCTAATTGCGAAAAAATAATAGATTTTATTAAGTTGTTTCACAAAAGTGTGGATATTGGCCTAAACAACAACTTAAAGGGGTTGATATATATAAAACTGATTTGCAATTTAACCCTCTAACACTAGGGTGACAATCAACTTAATACTAACCTAAACTAGATATCAACGAAGAAAACAAATTCGTATGAAAGCATACAATGCATGAAGTTAAGTCATGAGTAACCGATGCAAACAAGCTATATTCCAAGTTGATAAACACTTTAATTGATAGATTTATTTTACAGTTCATTGAAAAAATTAGATTGTTTGAAAGAAAAACCGCAAATAAAGTTTAACGGTGTAGCGAAATTCTCTTTTGTACAAAAAGAAAATTAAAGCAAATATAAAAATATAATTACAAAAAATAATTAAAGTAAAGGTAATTTTTGTATAAACTGTCTGTACCAAAGGTATCCTGTGATTATTGATAAACTATACCAAGTTATTATATAAGTTAAATGCTCATTTCTTAATGATACTCTCGTTTGTCCACTTATTGGAGTTTCTGGTTTTTTATCAGCAGGAGCCAAATCAATGAATACTGGATCAGCACCTGTTAAATCAGCTATTTCTTCTACGTTCCTGAAAATTTGTAATGGTTGATTATTTAGAAAATAAATTATGCAACTGAAGAAAAAATTAAAACCTGATTCCATGAAAAAAATAGGTATATGTAGGTACTTACCGATAAAACCACATATTTTCTTTAGGTTTATTTGCAGGAACAAAGGCAGGTTTTTTTTCAGTCAGTCGTATAACTCCTGCAATTTCTTGAACGCCGTCAATTTGACCCAGTGACCTTTTTGAAGGATCTCTATATTGCTCTGGTATCCAACCACGATTTACCAAAATTGTTAAACTGAAACAAAATTTGCGTATCACATAAAAATATTGAAAATACGCGTATCACATTGTACAATAGGTTGTTTCAAAAAAATTTTTTTAAATTTTGGTCACCACTGATCGGATTCTATTAAGGTTCCCCAAAAAATGAATACGCATTTTTTTTGAAATTGGTTAATATTAACATGAACCGCTGCGCTAGACCTCTGAAGTTTCCCCTAAGATTAACGTGGGGAAAAAAACAAATCTTTGTCAATTTTTTTTAAAACGAGAAAATTTCATAGGCAATACACTTTCGTCATCTGATGAAAACTCTTGAAGGAATATGAATCTATCATTGATATTTAATTTCATCTCTTCTAGACCCCTTTTATGGTGCCCCAAAATCCACCCCCATAACAGAGTAATCATAGTTTGGCGGAATATTGACATTAATGATCACTTTTTCCCCATGTTTTTCACGATCCACATTAATGGATAAATTACACGATTTTATTTACTTTTTAAGTAATTTGTTATTGTTTAAACAATTATTTGTTCACATAATTTTCTTTTTCACAAATATTATGAATTAACTGTATTTTCTCAATACTACAAGCTAATTAATCAACATTAAGAGTCAGTGTACACATTTCAGTTGTTTTTTTAATTTTTTAAGCAATGTTTAATTGTTGAAATGTAACTTCTAACCTGAATCTGATAATCTTGCGGTATACAAACAATATATTACGCAACAACAATATATTCTATCGGGTCAATCACGATATATTGTTGTATAAATTGAAGGGTTATGGTGTAGATGGATCATTGCTCAAATGGATAAGTAGCTACTTGAAGAATAAACCCCAATATGTGAAAATTGGTGGCTTTGAGACTGATTGCTTTTGTTCTTCGTCAGAAGTTCCTCAGGGCTCACATGGGGAGCCGATATTTTTCACCATATTCATGAATGATATTTCTCATGTAGTAAGGTCTGTTAGGTTTTTATTATATGCGGATGACTTAAAACTTTACTATTAGTGGGTGCAGTACACAACATGGCTTATAGGGACGAGAACTGCTCTTTGTTTCCACGAATTGACCTTTTGCATATATACAGATGATATATTTGGGAATTTATTTAGATCGGGAGCCATTCGAAATTTCCCTTAGGATTCAAAATAGCGGCATTTAAAAAAAAAATTGTTTAATCTTTTTCTCGAAAGCTACTTATTAATTTTTTCGCGAAATTTTGAAGACATAAAAGATTCCTATCATTGAAATGAACATCTTTTTTTATTTTTTTTTCAAAAAATCAATATTTTTCAAAATAATGTAAAAAAATTTTTTTTGGTAAACTCAATTAGACTAACCTATAATACAAATTTTCACCTATAATAAAAATGCCTAGTTCTTTTCTTAACTTGTACAAAGTCAACAAAAAATCTTAAATATGTATGCCGAGCTTTTTGGAAGACTTGTTGGCAACTGGCGTTATCTGTAATATTCAAAAGATTTGCAGAATGATTTAGGCGAAATCCACAATGAACCATGAATTGGCTGGCTTTTGTTTCTGAGTCTGATTTCAGAACTTTGGTTGTCGAGTTGGCTTTTGTTGCGCTACATCACACTAAACAAGTATGAATGTGTACTGTCATAGTTTGAATTAATCCAGACTAACGTAGCGTCAGACTAGATCATACGAGAAAAGTAAGTATGTTCTCTCGGTGTAAGAAATATTGTTCTTAAAGTATCCAGAATGTGATAGGCGTGATATTATGATAAATTATACTATGCGTGTTAAAAGATTTTCAGCAAATCTCCACCTTGAAAACTCTGTTTGTGTCATTGGTTCATCCAATACTCCAAGAGGCTTAAGAATTTCACACTGTAAGGAATTATTGGTTATGTTCGTATTTATAAATTTATTCTCTATGCAAAATTTAATTTGTAATCTCAATTGCTCTAATTGCACTCTATCTTTATTTGAAATTCTAGAATCACATCGCTATTTAATTAAGATTATTTTCTTAAAAGACGTACACCACTTATTTTTCAGGATTAATTACTTTATCACTATAAATTATTTGATCAATTTAACATAGAAATATTCTTTGCTCAATTTTAAAATAAAAATAAAATTTATAATAAAAGAAAAAATTTGTTAAAACACCTTACTTTATTTACAATTCCTTTCCACAGAATACAGTATGGATAATACAGAATAGGCTGGGGCGAAAAACCAAAATTGTGCGTCCAGGAAACGCCTGGGTGCGGAAAAGTGGCCCAGTCCAATCCGAAACTCAGCGCACTTTGAAATTTTG
>JBAGKK010493146.1:0-15557 GCA_037177015.1 Euceroptres primus
GCTATCTGAAGCAATTTTTTGATTGGTTATCTTCAATTGCTAATTACTCGGTAATTATGCACTTTACAAATTTTTTTATTAGAATTTTTTATTCCATTTTTTTTTGTTTTGAATTCAACAATATAAATATGTACCTTAAGTACTGGGACACCCTGTATATTAGTTCAAGCTCATGTTATATAGTGAAAAAATAATGGAAAATGGATTAGAAAAATTGTAATTTGTAACTTATCTATTGGCACTTAAATCCTTAAATTTATGGTCTTCAGAATATAAAAGAATCCAAACCATTAAATAATAAGTAATATGCCTAATTGGATATTAAATTAATTAAGTAGATATTTAATTAACCTCATGTAAAAATTAGCTTTAATGATATTATGTAAAAGTTAAAAGTACTGCATTTACCATGACTGATGAGTGTACAGGATTTGTAATAATATGTCTGTGTAAATAAAACGGAAGTATTAATTTATTATCGATATTAATTGTTTTTAAAAAAAATTTAGAAAAGGAGATGCAATTTTGGAAAGAAAAATGCGAATCTTGTCAAAGATAAAATTTATTTCGAAAATAACAATATTGTGAATACTATATACATATTTGGTAGATGCACTAAATATTTAAAAATAAGTACATTTTTTCTTCAATTCTTTATCAATTATCCTAGGTTTAACCTAAGACATAAATAAAATTCAATAAAGTCTATATTCTATAATTTTTTACTAAGGATTTTATATACTTCGAATTTTTCGTGTTTATTGATATTCTTTATAAAATTTGATACTGATTTTTATCATATTTTTTATACTTAATTTTTATCATAACTTTTGTGCTAACTTTTATACAGATACATTCCTATACTTCTCTCTTATACATATATACCTATATAATTATATACACTTACAAAAAACTATAGGTACACAGTATTATTATTTTTATTATTTATTATTATATCTTGGTAAATAGCACTGAAGGAAACATATTTTGTAGCCATTTCCAAGTAATATTTCGACCCTGTGGTTTCCCTTATTGACTAAAAAAGCTATACTGAATATAAAATTAGTTATTTGTACAACCTAAATTGAAAATATTTTTAACTATGTACAAAAAACCTTTCAAGGGAATTTGCGAATTTTTACCTAAGGCAGTTCGTCGCGAAACTAATATTTCACTTTCGAAAGAAAAAAAATTCTAGTCTAGCTCATAAATAAGTAAAAGATCCTCAGAAAGACAAGTTGTGCTTTTTCGATAAACTGCAGTTTCGCTAAAAATGCTGATAAACATCGATCACACAGATCAAGATTTAATCATGCTGCCATTTTTGGTATATTTATAAAGAAAGTAGAAAAAGCGCCTAAATCCTAAAACACAGGAAAGTTATTTTGCATCCTATATCAAACTGACCTTATCTTAATTTTCTAGTTGTTATTTTCATCCAGTTAAATTTCGATTTCAATCCACATTATATCTTTGAACTGTCATTAATTTAAAAGAATCGATTTTCAAAAGTAAATTATTGTCAAAATTTTCATTAAAAAATTTACGACTTATGGTATTTGTACTTGAAAAAGTTAGTCTTGACTGAACGAAAATGTCAGTTTTTTGAGATCTTTTTCTTTTCAATTAAAGGGTCCATGTGAAATTTTTTCTTTGGTTGAGAAAGATTGCTGATGTCAATTCTAAATCACTAATGTACAGATTCAGAATTAGGATTCAAGATCAAAAAAAGGGTAGAAAGCTCGAAATTTAACTCTTGGTTGGTTCAATGAGAGTTCAATCGAGAGTGTCCTTGCCAGTTTTTGGCAGGAAGAAGGAGAGCAAACCACAAGCTGGAAAAAAATTAATTTCACGTCAATAAATTGTCTTGAAATTATTATTTTCATTTAAAGAATTCACCTTTTTACAGAAAATACTTTACTTTTTTGAAAGAAAATACTTTTTTAAATTTACAAGTCGAGTTTATATTTGTAATATAGATCTTGAAATTGTAAAAGGTCTGTTTATTACGTTAGAAATGGAATTCAACAAAAAATTTTGATTTTACACATTTGTTATTGAAAACATAATTGTAAATTATTTTCGAAATTATATACTTACAGAATAAAAAGGCAGCGAAGAGAACGACAGGAACGACACAGGCCAAATCGATTAGGTAACCAAAAACGAGATTTCCAACCAAAGCCCCTAGTCGTCCCATTGTCAGTGATAATGCTGCTGCCATTACCCTAATAACAAAAAATAAAAATTATTATATTGTGTTACTAATATAAAAATAGTATTTTTAAATGTATTTTGAAACTTAGAAAAAGAATTTATGATTTCTTCAATTTATTTTTACTTTCATCGAAAAAAATAACTATTAAAGTTAACTAGTTAATTGGATGGCTAGAGGGATTACTAGTTTCTTTTTGGTTAAATTAACTTAAAATCTAGTTTATTTTCCTAGTTTTTTAGATAATTTTACTAGAATTTAACTAGTAATCCCACTTTTTTCCGATGTACTGTAGTATTATTATTATTATTTTACTAATAAAATGACTGTTGAATTAATATAATTTCAAGTGTGAAATTTCGTGAATTACCTGAGATTTGTTGGGAACATGTCTACAATTACACAGTAAACCAATGATATTCCAAGGGAGGTCAAGGCTTCAAAAACGCAGGATAAAACCAAATTTTGCGTTGCATTGGTTACATAGTAAAAACCAACAGTAACTGCCCCAGAAACTACCAGTGATAAAACTGCAAAAAAAATTAGTTTCAATTATCTTTTGCAAAATTTCTGCAATATTAAGTAGTGAGAATGTCATTTTTATTTTAAAATATGTACATGGAAACTAATGAACATAAGAATTAAAATTAAAAACGTTTAAATTAATTAATTAATGTGATTATTAATTGTCTAAATAATTAATTATTGTTCTATAAATTATAAATATTCAATTGTCTATTTTTCAATTTATTTGCATTCAATTAATTTAACAATATTTTTATTTAAGGGTGGTTTTTTTCTCTGGTAATTATTTATATCAGTTCTTTAATAAATTATATCGACTGGAAAAAGTTACTCACTGAGGAAAAATTTAGCTCCCAATTTGTGGACAAAAATTGGAAGTATAATTGATCCAGGGATGCAAGCAAGGCCAATATATACTGTGTGAAGATAAACTGAAGATGCAATTGTAGTTTCACATCCGAAAGGATCCAAATTCGTCGAATTAACTGGTAAAGATGAAACAATGCACACCGACGTAGTTTCACCTGGATGTGCTTCCTCAAATTCCTCAAATCTGAAATTAAAATAAAGTGAAATTAAAAATTATCAAAATAATTTTTCTGAACTTGAAACATTTTTAAAGTGTCATACTCAAACGTTATTTTGAATCAGCAGGTTCTGCACGTTTTTTCAAATATATCTTTTCGTTTAAAAATTTGTGCTGTCAGTTTTCAGAAAATATTTGTAAATTATAGTATGTGTATAATAATATTACAAAAGATTTGAAGAGTTAGATTCTAATTATACAATTAAGGGGGTATTCTAGTGTGAAAACTAGTTGTTTTTCCAAATGTCTTTGCAAATTTTTTTTTAATGTAGACAAAAATATCGTTAGCAGAACTTATTTTCTATATTATTTAGTATATAAATGTAGAAAAAAAAATTCATAAAAAATACATAAAATATGTTGTGTTACAGTGTTATGGTTAGTTGACATGACATCTGGAAAACTAATTAACCGATCGGGTCATCGCTTTCCACACATTTTCAGGGGACGTGTGCCTATATTTCCTACCAAAATCACATTTTTTTATTTATTTTTACAAAAGTTATAGCCTGAAAACCGACGAAAAATATCAACAAAAAAAAAACGAAATTTCAGTTTCAAATGCCCGCCATTGTGACAATTTTCAATATTTTCAGTTAAATTTTCTACCGGCTATGGCCAAAAGCATATATTTTAAGAATTCTTTTGATTCTTTGTTTTAGATTATCAGGAGAGCCGGAATTATGTCAACTATCCAACACCTTTTCTTCTGACGCCAAGACTTCGACGCTCTATAACGCAACATATTTTATGTATTTTTTCATGAAAAAATTTTTTTTCATTAATATTATATACCAAATAATATAGAGAATAAGTTCTGCTAACGATATTTTTTTCCACATCCGAAAAAAATTCGGAAACAAATTTGAAAAAAACTATTCTTTACACTAGAATACCCCTTTAATACAATTATATGTATCTTAAACACATTTTTAGTCTGATGCAAAAAGAAAAAAAATTTGCAGATATTTTTATCTTTTTAAATTTACATATTTTAATCCTAAATATTTTAATCTTACAGAATTTTCAGTAAAGTTAACAGAAAAACATATGCTGTCATCATTTCTGTAAATTGAAGGGAACTACTTTTCTCATATAATTTTATTGTATTATAAATTAAAAAATGTAAAGTTTTAAAATTATTCGAGAGGTCAACCATCTTGAAATCTTTAAAATCTTTTAAATCTTTTAAAATCTTTGAAATATTTTGAAGTAATTGAAATCTTTTGAAATCCTTAAAATCTTTTGAAATCTTTGAAATCTCTTGAAATCCTTGAAATCTTTTGAAATTTCAGTAAAATCTTTAAAATCTTGCGACAATTTTTTTACTCGAGGGGCTAACCACTCTTGAAATATGGCGTACATGTCTTCTTGAAATCTCTTGAAATCTTTTGAAATCTCTTGAAATTTCTTAAACTCTCATGAAATCTCATAACATCTCTTGAAATCTTCGAATTATTTTAAAATCTTTGAAATCTTTTGAAATCATTCGAATTTTTCAAATCGTTGAACTCTTTGAAATCCTTTAAAAACTTTTAAAATCTTTTAACATTTTTGTAAAATCCTTGAAATATTTTGAAATTTTTGTGAATTCTTCGAAATCTTTGGGAAATCTTTTAAATCTTTTTAATCTTTTAAATTGCATGAAATCTTTTGAAATCCTTGAAATCTTTTAAAGCTCTTGAAATCCTTTAAACCTTTTGAAATTTTTGAAATCTTTTGAAATTTTAGTGAAATCCTTGAAATCTTTGAAATACTTTGAAATATTTGAAATCTTTTAAAATAATTAGAATTTTTTAAATCGTTGAACTCTTTGAAACCTTTTAAAATCTTTTAAAATCTTTTGCAATTTTTGTGAAATCATTGAAATCTTTTGAAATCCTTGAAATCTGTGAAATTTTGAAGTCTGGTGTACAGTCAAAAATCGAGTCACCTCTTGATCAAAAGTTGAGTAAAGTCAACCTCTTGAAATATTTTGAATAAATAAATTAATTTTTGAGGGTTGAAATCTTTGAATTCTTTTGAAATTTTTGAAATCTTTGAAATCTCTGAAGATCTTTTGAAATTTTTGGAATCTTTTGAAATTGCAGTGAAACCCTTGAAATTTTTTGACATTTTTTTTATGGAGGAGCTAACCACTCTTGAAATATGGAGTAAATGTCTTCATGAAGTCTTTGAAATCTTTGAAACCTCTTAAAATCTCATGAAATATCGTGAAATCTCTTGAAATCTTCGAAATATTTTGAAATCTTTGAAAACTTTTGAAATCATTAGAATTTTTTAAATCGTTGAGCTCTTTGAAATATTTTAAAATCTTTTGAAATTTTTGTAAAATCTTTGAAATCCTTTGAAATCCTTGAAATCCGTGAAATTTTGAAATCTGGTGTGCACTCAAAAATCGAGTGGTCAACCTCTCGAAATTTTTTGAATGAATAAATTAATTTTGAGGACTGACCTGGTGAATAATTCAGGAAACCAGACCATGAGAGTATAATAGCTACTAGTGAGACCAAATTGAATGCCACATGCCAGCAAAGTATTACGAAGATATGGTGGCTTGCAAAGTGCTTTTGTCAGATCCCAAACTTCCGAAATAAGGACTTTAAGATCCTTTCGCTTGTGAAGCTTCAGAGACCTCATGCTTTTGTCCTTAGAGGATGGCTTTTCCTGCAGCGAATTTACCTAATTAAAAAAGGTCCATTAATAAAATAAAAAATATTTGCCTGCTTAGAATTTAAAAAATTATATCTATTAAGAAAAAAACATTAATCCAATGAATTATTAATTAATTCTTGTGTTGATAAAAACCTACATTTTAGAACACCAGTTAAATTACTGCCTATTTAAATTTGATTTTTTTATCAGGTGTCGACTTACTTTCTAAATACTTTCTTTCATATTTAAAATTTTTAAAATTTGTTATTACCGGATACGTATCAGGATCGTTTCCAGTGTTCTGAGCATAGATCCATTTGAAAACATTGAGAGCTGCCTCAGTTTCTCCGCATTCAAGTAAAAATTTTGGGCTTTCTGGAAAAGCAAAAAGCCAAAGGCCTAGCATCAAAGAAGGTAGGGCACAGAGAGCCACGAAGAGATTCCAGGATTTAAAATAGAATGACTCCGATGCATAGGTCAGGTTCAGGGGAATTATCAACCAGGCGATCACTGTAAAGTTCAAGTTAATTTTTAAATAACGAATATAAGATCCAAAAAAATAATTTAGAATCTGATACACACTTTTGAAGATTACTTTTTCTCATATTTGCAATTTTTTCAGTCTTAATTATTTTTTAAATCTTAAATTATTGAAAATAAAAAACAAATATGAGTTATTTTATTGCGTTTAAAATTGATTCCGAAACTTACATGGTAGCACAATAACTCCTACAGTCCAGAACATTTCCATCCAACAGAGAATTTTTTCACGATGTTTGGTCGGTTGGAATTCACCAAGATAGGGAAAAACAATTCCCATTGCCCCAGTGACACTAAATAAAAAATTGTTTTAGTAATTTTTGGAAAGAAAATTTAATTAATTAAAATTTTAATTAATTAAGTTGTTAAAATTACGATTCTTTAACGTTGGAAATGTTCAAATAATTGTTTTTTGGAATTGAAAATAATACAGCTACAGTGATTTTAAATAATAACTAATTCAAATTTTTTTAAATTTACTTTGATTTTGAGAAAAAAATAATTTACTTACGCAAATCCATTGAGGAAACGGAAAGCAAGGAAGATCCAAAAAAACTGGACGAAGGATGATAATACACCAACAATACCATCCATTAATAAAGTTGCTATCAAAACAACTTTTCGGCCTTTCGTATCAGCCAAGCATCCCCATATGTACGATCCAATCACCATACCTGTTAAAAAATGATCAAATTTATTAAAAATTGTTAAAATTATTAAAAAATTATTTTCTATATTTTTTCTCAGTATCTGTCTTTAATGAATACTAATAAAAGAATATAAAATACTCCGAATTTCTTAAAAAAATATTCGAAATAATTACTTTAGAAAAAGTAACATTTGAGAAAGAATATTTGAGTTCATGGTGTAATATTCAAGAAAATGCAAAATACACCAATTTTCTTAAAATTTAAAGACTTTAAAGTATGTTGTTAGTACAGAATATTGTACAAGGAAGCCGATGAATTTCGTAATGAGTTTTTATAAGGTCTCCCGCAGTATCCAGCAATCGATACTGTCTTTTCTTTTAGTTATATATCTTTTAGTTGATCCTTTGATAAACCTTCTTAATCTGATTTCCCTGATTTCTTCACTTCTTTACTGTTATTTTTTTGACTTTATTAACCGTATTCATCATTGATTATTATTTTTTCTAAATTATTATTAAAATAAAAGTGTGCAGAGAAAATTATTATTATTCAGCTCAAGTTATTTTTTTCCATTCGCAAAAAAAAACTTAGGTTGTAACTATTACTATGTTTACAAGAAATTACAAAAAATCTTGATTTTCAGATCCTGTCAGTGTTTATTGATTTACTTTCTTTTTTATATTATTATATTATTTTAATTTAATTACACTAAAGTTTTAAATTCTCACCTAACATTGGAGCTGCACTTAACAAACCCTTTGAGGTCGAATCCATTTCCAAATCACATTGTGCTGCAGGTAGAACGAATGAGAGAACTGTTACTCCAATTGCTGTATCCATGTATATCAGTCCACTGATTGCAAGTAACATATAGTGGAATTTCCCAAAACCTGTTGAATTTATACATTTTATTTTGTTTTCGAAATATAAAAATAGAAATAATAACTAGAAATATTTTAAATTGGATCTATTCAAAATTGTAGTGGCTTTTAAATTTGGAGCATTCAAACACCAAGGTTGAAAATTAGAATGGAATTAAAAAATAAAAATAAAATAGATACCCTATTTGAAGTCGAGATTCTAAAAAAAATAAAAATATTTTTGTCCTTTGCATTTGAAGCTACTAACATTGAAACACTTTTAACTTTAAAAAATCAAAACTAAAAAGCCTTCTACTTTCTAAAAATTACTATATATAATTACAGTAAAAATACTTTTTTCACTTCCTAAACATTTTTCTAGATCCAAATGTGAAACTAATAACAATTCTAGAAAATTGATATTCTTCATATTTTACAGTTGTTTAAATAATTTAACAAATGCCTTTTTTCTGTGAGGATGCCTCCTTTTTAAATAGTGCATTATGCGACAACGTGGGCGAAAAGGGACTTTTTATGACGAGTGCAATTTTTTCAATACGAACCGAAGACCAGTACTGAAAAAATATGAGTCGTAAAAAGTCTTCTCCTCTTGGTGCATACGCTATTTTTTTATAACAAATGCATGCATTTAGATGATTTTTGTAACACAGGCACGATTTTTGCCAATATTAAATTTTAAATAAAGAAAGCATGAATATTTTAAGGTTAATTCAGAAGAATTCATAGTGAATTCTAAAAAATTCCAACGAAATAGTGATGAATTCCGAAGAGTACATTAAAACTTTCAAAGAATTCATAGTGAATTCCAAAGAAATGCAAAGAATTCATGAAGAATCCTAAAGAGTTCATTGAGAATTTAAAGAATTAATGATGAATTTCAAAGAATTCGCTGTCCAGTTTGAAAAATTCCAAAGAATTCCTGGTGAACTCCAAAAAAGTAATTTTGACTTCCAAAGAATTCACGGTGAATTTCGAAAAATTCAAAAGAATTTATAGTGAATTCCAAATAAATGCAAAGAATTTACGGAAAATCTTAGAGATTTCATAGTGAATTCCAAAGAATTAATTATGAATTTCAAATAATTCAAGGTAAATTCTGAAGAATTCCGAAGAATTCAAAATGAATTTCAAAGATGTCTAAATGGATTCCAAATAACTCAGAATAAATTCCAAAGAAAGCCATTGACTTAATGGTAAACTCCGAAAAGTTCATTGTGAATTCCGAAGAATTAATTCTGACCTCCAAAGAATTCACGGTGAATTTCGAAAAATTCCACAGAATTTATAGTGAATTCCAAATAAATTCAAAGAAATTCTAAAGAGTACTTTGTGCATTACAAAGAATTAATGATGAATTTCAAAGAACTCAAGGTCAATTCTGAAGAGTTACAAAGAATTCATAGTGAATTCCAAAGAATGCCATTGATTTCATGGTGAACTCTGAAGAGTTCATTGTCAATTCGAGAGAATTTGAGGTGGATTCCGAAGAATTACAATGAATTCCTAGTGAACTTCAAAGAATTAATTATGAATTCCAAAGAATTCACTGTGAAGTCCGAAGAATTCCTCAGAATTCCTGATGAATTTTAGAGCATTCATATTGACTTCCAAAGAATTCTTGGTAAATTTCAAAGAATGCCTGGTGAATTCCAAAGAATTAATTATGAATTCTAAAGAAAGCCATTGAATTAGAGGTGAATTCCGAACAGTTCATTTTTATTTCCAAAGAATTCATGGTGAATTCCAAAGAATTGATGATGAATTCTAAAGAATGCCATTGAATTCATGGTGAATTCCCAAGAGTTCATTGTGAGTTCCAAAGAATTATGAAGTACAAAGAATTATTGATGAATTCCAAAGAATTAATTATCAATTTCAAATAATTAATTATGAATTCCTGGCGAATTCTAGAGACTTCCTGTTGAATTCTTAAGAATTCATGTTAGGTGTATAATTTTCATTATTTACCTTTGACGTCACACTTTTTAGTCCCAAGGGAGTAAAAAAACTAATTTTTAGTCCCTAGGGAGTAAAAAGAACCTTTTACTACCTCTGACTTCACCATGCTTGAAAAGCAGCACTTTAGGTCCGTTTTGCAGGCCTGAGAAACGGCTGAAATCATGCATGTGTTATAAAAAAAAATGTTACCGTAAACATTAATATCATTACCAAAACAATTTAATAAATGCACTCGAGTTATTTTTTTTTATTTTAGTTTTTAAAAATTATAAAAATTAACAACACTTTGTAACAAAATAATTTTAAATACCTTTAAAAATAATTTTACAATATAAAAAAAAAATGAAAACAAGCTGAAGTAAAAATACGAGGTTCTTTGAAGATTTGACATCCAACACCTATCTTTTATTTTCTTGGCTGTAAGCGAAAAGAATTATTAGCAGTCAAGAACCCGTGATATCGAAGGCTCTTGAGAGCTAGCAAATTTTGAAGTCCGCATGTGCGTTATTTGCATATTATCGTAAAATCCCCTAAAGAATAATCTCGATCCCAATTCGTTGTGAAAATTACTCTATAACAATGAATTCAAGTATTTGTTATTTAAAGCTCATTGTCAGATAGAGTTACTCATTCAAATGATAACATCAACATTATCTTCCGTGAAAAATGAACATTGCAGGCAAACAGTGAGGATGCTTGTCAGTAGCAAAACAAATATTAGTAATCAAGCCCAGTAGTATTTCAATCTCGAAATAGTCTCTGACAATGCAGCTGACTGATATACTGTCCTGTTTTCCATTCAAATCTTTGTCGATCGTCTCTGACGACACAAGTTTAACGACATTTTAGTTATTTTGACAAGATTAAGATCTTGTACTTAAAAATACTGTCGCAACTTTCCTCATTTGGTTTGGAAAATACACAGGAAAATGTTACGTTCACTCATTTAATTAATTAGATTCATTAATTCTTAAAAAAATTGCTTTCAAACAATTAATACCTGTCAGGAATATTTGTATTCATCAAGATTCGATTTTTATTGCTAAAGAATTCACTGATTTTATGCTACAATAATTTTTTGCAGTGTGTATTAATTGTAAATAAAGGAGCAAATAATTTAACCAACGCAAGCAATAAAATTTAACGATTCTTTTCTCCATAATTTTTTTTAGAGTTTAAGTACTGTTTCGCCTCAGAAAGTCAATTCAAAAAAATAAATTGATCAACTACATTCTTTGAAAGATAAAAAGATACAAATTATGAGTCGTAAAATGTTTTTTGGTTTAATTTTTCATTTAATTTCTTTTATAAATTTTATATTTACCTGTGAGGGTGATAGCATGTTCGAAGTCGGCACCTCCGTCTTCCAGGAAGTCGAGCCCTGTGAACAAAAAATTTTAGAACGTTTATTTAAAATGTGCTCCAATTGATTAAAATTCATATTTTTATTTTTTATTCAAAATACCCATCGTATTGATTCTAATGTATGCAATTTGTATTCCAATTTTGAAGCAATTTAATTTAAAAAATTATCAGTTCACAAAGTGAATTCCTCAATTCTTCAATTTTGAAAATAAATTTTAAATAATTTTTTAAAATTTATTGTTTTCGTAGTTGAGGGAAACTAAAGAATCAATTATGACAATTAAATTTTAATTTGAAAATATCTCTTCCTAGTCTCTAGACACTCAACTTCCCGAGTGAGCAGTTCAATTATAGTCTGAACTTCGTTTTCGAGCCAAGGTTAATTTTAATTCTCACCTTTCGTAATATTCTTAAATTCTGCTATCGAAACATCTCACTTAGAAATTAAACAAGAATGATAACTTACATAAAATATAGTTTCGCTCGTTTCAGGAATAATAATTTTTATCTCATAATTTATCAGTGGAGCGAATCTTCAAGAACATGCAAGATGATTAGACAAATCAGTGATATAAGTCAATAAACCGACGATTAAAATATTTTAGAAGGAAAATTTACACTTCCTACAAATTTCCACGAGATCAGTACGAGAAAGATTTATAGATATTTGCGATAATCAGATATATATTTTGATTCTCACAATAATTATTTATATTTTTAATACCAGTAAAACTACTAGTACAAGAATGTTTTATTTTATGACAAAAAGACGAAAATTTAATAATTGTTTTTAACGAAAATTATTAATATTAATAAATAAATTTAAATTCCGTTGCTTCAATAGTTTGACACTTTTATTAAAAAGATTTAATTTAACCAGATAACTAAGCAATGTTATTTATTATTCAATGAATTTAAACAAGAATTTATTTTCAACAATAAGGACTACGTGACTAGATTATCTTGGTTTTGTTGATTCTGATTCTTTTTGAGATTGCATTGATAATAATTAAAATCTGTTGTAAAATATTTGGTTTATAAACTTATTAAATCAAATAGTTATTCAATTATTAAATTAATAATAAAGGTAAAGTCATTTAAATAAAATATATTACAGGTTAAACAAAATCTTCTCATATTGGAGGATCTTCTCATTTGGAAATAATAAGGATTAAGAAGGCAGAATAATAGGGCATAATAAGGACATAATGTCACATCTTGGTAATTTCACTGCAGATGAAGAAAACATTCTCAAAAATCTATTTTTCAATATATTGCACCCACTTTTGAGTGAATAAAGGATATAACTTTGGTTTCACGATTATATGCAAAACATTTTCGAATTTGTTTTAAACATTGCTTAAAAATAGAATTATGAATCTAAAAAAGAGGAAAAAAGTATTTTGTACATATTTTATAGGTGAAAAGAAGTAAAAAAATTTGGTACTGTTCTAATTCGAAAAAAAGATTATGAAATCTAATTTTATAAAATTCACTGTTTAGAAATTAATACCCAAATATATATGTTTATTGTATAAATATAAAATATTCTATTATGATAGTAATTTATTAATTATTAATATTAATATAAATATTTATCCTTTAGTGCCGGATGTAGCAAATTTGCTACATTCACTTTTTTCGATTTTCTAGAATATTCATGTGATAAACTTAAAATTTTACAAAATTAATCTGTGGACTAGATCAAAGTGGACTAGTCCGCATCTTGTATAAAGGGGGTTATAAGTTATCGCATGCTCAAAAGAAGTCGAAAAAAAACTTTTAAAAAACTTTTATTGCATAAAACAGTCAGAAAATGACCATTCATTTTTCCTGAATTTTTTCAAAATTTTTAGACCACGGAAAAGGGGTGCCGACATTAAAGGGTTAAATTCAAAAAAATATTTGCCATCCAAATAATTATTAATTAATTAAAATCTCTTATAATTTTATTCGCATAATTTCATCATAAACTTCAATTCAAATCTCTTATAATTTCATTCGCATAATTTCATCATAAACTTTAATTCTTAAATATCTTATAATTTTATTCACTCTAATTTCATCATAAACTTCAATTTATTATATATCACATCATAAACTTTAATTCTTAAATATCTTATAATTTTATTCACTCTAATTTCATCATAAACTTCAATATATTATAATTATAATTTATTATATTATTATATTATACAATTATAAATTATAAACGACTCCATTGTCCTTCCACTCTTCTTACTTAAGTTATAACTCAAATATTATAACTCAAGAAATAAGAGTGGAAGGACAAAAGATATTTAAAACATATTGTAATTTAAAAAATAATTATTTGACTGCTCTGAAGATTGACCATTATGTTTGAAATAATGAAACGTGAATTCATTATGAAATGAAACAATAAATAAATTAGCAAAATTGAAAAGTAAAAAATTATAAAATTAAATTGAATTAAATTTAATAAAGGAATTAAATGAAGAATAGTTTTTCCTTAATAACAAATTAAATAATTCTAAATAACAAGGGTTATAAAAAGTGATAAAATTTTTCTCACCCATGATCGAATTCCGTGGTCCCGAGATCGTGGAAAATGTTGAAAAATGAAGTTCTTGTGTCCCCAGTGAAGGGGTTGATTAAACGGCGAAATTTTGTGCGATTTCCTTGATTTCTTCTTCGTCTGTGACTGTTCCCTTTGTTCATTGGTGAACAACCGTTATCCTCACACTGTCGTTTTATTGCTTGATAAAATCACAACTCTTACTGACAATGACTTTTTATGTTCACTTGTCTTAAAACACCTTTGCTCACTGCTTTCGATAAACTGAGAAGGTGTCTGCAAAAGTGATTAATATGGTCTAGCTTTATCAAGCTCTTTAATCATTCAAGGAGTGGGTGAATTTGTGCTGATTGTGAGCAGTAAATGACATCTCGATAATACTTTTTCCAGTTCATGCCGCCTGAACCTGATAAGATAGTCAAACTTGGGAGAAAAAAATCTTTCATTGGATATGAATTCCTCACAACAAGCACCTCTTCTCAACAACAGGTCCTACATGACAAGATAACATGCTTATTATGCTAATTCTCATATTTACTGAAGTCATGTTCATAATTCTAGTTCAACAAGCAATAAAGCGTTAATCATAGTAATAAAATTCTTTTACAAATCTTTTGTTTAATTTTACTGTAATATTAAACCTTCTGTTATTTGTATTTTCTCGTTGACATATTAGCTGATTATCTGCAGTTTGTTGCATAACACTGGTGTACAAAAAAAAATTTCTGTTTGCTGCAGGGTAGACGATGACTTTTCTAGAGTAATTTGGGCCCGCTGAATCCAAAAACGACTATCATTTTGCTATATCAGCTCTTGTTTACGAGATATTGTAAAAAAACCGTTCTTCGCGATATGCAGAAATTTTAAAACTTGTATTTTTTCTCAAAAACACCAAACATTGATCATTTATATAATAGCTATAGGTCCCAATGAAACAGAAATCTACATATTGTACAGAAAATTGTACATTTTCTTAAAAACACCAACCATTGATCATTTAAATAATAGCTATAAGTCCCAATGAAGCAGAAAAACTACATATTGTACACATTTATGATGATAATTTTTTCAAAAATCATGTTTTTAACGGAAAAAAATGGATTCTTAGCCAAAATTCGCAAATTTACAAAATTCAAAGTGCTATTAAAGGAACAATTCAAGTCTGATTTCAATGAAATTTACCGCGTTTTGTAACCATATATATCGAATAAAAATTGTCAAACTTATGGTACACCAAATTACCTGCGCGTGTCCAAATTGGTAGTAACGGTCATTTTCACTTCTAGCAGATGTATTCATAGATAAGTAGAGGAGAGTCGGCTATGGTGGCGGTGTGGGGCACGGTGGTTATTTCGAATAACGCCCGTGTTTTCTGATTTTTATGTTATTTTTTTTGCATGAAATGACTTTTTTATTTGGAAAAATAGGGCTGTAATGTTATTTATGCTTTAAAATAAGTGTTAGAAGAGTAATTTTAAAAAAACAGTTTTGGTGGAAACAGATAGAATAGTACATTTCGATACGTGTGTGAGAGGTGATTATTTAGCATTTAGCGCATGAGACGTTTTTCGCACGAGCGAAGCGAGTGAGAAAAGTCAAGTGCGCTAAAAATCACCTTTCACAC
>JBAGKK010493157.1:0-15557 GCA_037177015.1 Euceroptres primus
CGCTCTTTCATCAAACTCTTAACCTCAAATCCAATTTCCATATTTCATGTACGAATTTCATTATTATTTCTTATTTTTGACAATTACCCATATACCGATATCTTGGTCACATGGTCACCTTGGTACATGACCTCAAATGAATTCTCATACATCAAGACCTCTGTATTTTATTTCTTTTATTAATGATCCTAATGTTAGGATCATATAGATATGTAATATGTGTAGTTCATATATTATAACTCTCTCTCTTTCTTTCTTTAATCGGATTATTATAGGTTTGATATATAGTATAGGTTTGCTGAATCTTCTTTAATATGGTTCCGATATTTTGGTGTCGATACCAAAACCCAATCAAAGTTCTATGTCAAACAGTGAGATACCTCGCACAATCGAGTGCCCAAGTGAGAAGCGTTTAAACCGGTATTTGAACTTGTCTGGATGACGGTAATCACGTTCGCCCGACGCTTCAATTGCACGTTTCGTCGAGTTTCCGCGCCTTGGTTCTTTACGATCGAAATTAACCCACCGTAGTGGTCAGGATCGCCTTCTTCTCGTCTTTGCAGCATTCGCACGTCGTTTCAACCATAGTTATCGAACTTATTGAGAGGAAATGATACTTGGTGAATTTATTGGTTTCAAGAAGCAAATGTCCCCACAATGATAATGCAGTATTTGAGTCATCAATGTAATTTCACTCTGAAACAGGGAAATACTTCAGTTCATTCAGAGATTGAATTTGAATTTTTGGATTTTCGAATTTTCTAATTGATATAGGGGTTGATTATTTTCAGGTAAAGTTGTTACTGAATCTTGATGTTTGTATAAAATAAGAAATAATTGTGTGGGAAATATATTCACTGTCTACATTCTTAAAAACCCAAATCACTTGGACTTGTGCCAAGGAGACCAAGTCACCAATTATTTTCAGCAAGATTATTAATAAAGTTATAACTGAACTGATTTTTCTGTGCCAGAGAGATTTTCTTCTTCGTCTGTCTGTTACAGAAACTTCTATGCTCCTATATAGTAATGAGACATAAGATTATATTTCTATTTTGCTCGTTTTAGTGTCTTTGTGGTGAACTACAACTAGGAATCGGTCCTACTTGATGGGTGGACAAGATCGATTATCAGACTGATGCGTTATTGGAAGGATGCTTCCAGGTGAACTCCGTGGACGGATGATCAAACGTAGGAACATGAATACGTGCGCACATTCATGCACACATAGGGATAGAGAAAGGACACCGGTTTGACCGGAATCGAATCGACTGCCATGGTCTCACACGGGTATGCGATCGTGCGTGCTTGCCGGTTTGGATTATTCACGCACACATTTACCAAGAGCGCACAAGGAAAGTCGAAGCCAAAGACCAGCAGTCGGCTCGCGCTTTGATGTGGCCGCTGCGGACTCGAATACCTGATGCTCGGCCGACTTCACTCCGCAATTTATCTTGCTGTAGTGATCCTTAGTGATCGGGGTGAATTTTCTCTTTCTCTCCGGGTATGTTTAAATGGGGTTGCACTTGTCTTTTAATGTGCCAAAGAAACCGATATTTCCATTTTTATCCCCAATATGCAAAGTTTCAATTAAAAAATCTGATGCCAATTTGCCAATATTCAATGAAGACTTTTACTATTCCGACTTGAGGATGAGATGAAAACCTTAAAACAGTTATTACTCCCCCCCCCCCCACACACACACATTATATCGACCATCCTAAGAAACAATTTTGAAGGTTAGTCCCAACACCATAAAACAAGTCTATTTTAACCCTTTCAGGTGTGACTTTTTTTATGAGGCGAAAAACTATTTTTCTACGTTTAATAACTAGGTATTACAGGGACTAAAGAAGTGAAAAAAATCAACTTTAGAAAATTGAGTTTTTTTTACCGTTTGGATTTTATTTATCAAAAACTAAGAAATAATTTCTCCTTTTAAGCACCATACAAGATGGTTTACTGAGGAAATAGAAAAATATTTGTTCATAATTTAATATAAACAAATAAAAAAGTTATTGATGAAAAACCACAAAAAATTTACTGGGACCAAAAGATCCCACTAGTCCCAAAAGGGTTAAGCCATAAATTGTCTTAATAAAAATGTTACATGAGTCCAAGTATCGACTAAATTTAAGGCAAAATGGAATTTGAGACTTTAGAAGAAAAAGCTCAGAAAAAAATGAGTATTATAATAGATTCTTTCATAAGTATTAACTGTTATATCCTAATAAACATCAATTCTACTGCAACGTTTCCAACTTGGAGTTTGGCGTGTGATTAGTTAAAAACGGATTTTGCTTCTCTCGCGGAAGGAAACATTCTAAATTTAATAGATTCTCGACTTGAAAGGATTTCCTCATTATTAGGGGTTTTCCCGATTTTTCCGTGAAAAGGGCCCCTTGTGCGTGTAAGTATCGACACGACGATCAAAGGTCTGTGTAGATGAGTGACGGGAAGAAAAATCGTCGTCGATACCCGACGTGCTCGGAATGTGGGACAAAAACCACGCGGTCCCTTCGTCGTGATCTTCGTATACGTTCCGAACAGACCGGATCAGGGAAGAAGTCTGAGTGATCTTGCGCGAAGGGATACCGTCACAAAAGGGAAATCGAGATGAAAGAGACAAGACAATTGTCTTTTCTCTTCCATCTCGGTTTCTCTTTTCTTTCTCCTGCTTTTCTTATTTCTCTTTTTCAGTTTTTTCACGTTTACTCACGTTCTTCAACACTATTTACCAAAAAATTCATTTATAGCGCCATCCGATAAAAAATTTATTCAAGATATTTATTTTATCGACATTCTACCTCGTTCACAAAATCATTTCAATAAAGATTTTTTTATATAATTCATGACATTTCCAATTACAATACCTACTTATAAATAATAGAAACATATAAGAGTTTTTCTTGCATTAGATTCTCGTAAGTCATTCTTCTTTCTGTATATTGCATATTGTGTACACTGTCACGTTACATTGCATCAGATAGCTGAATCAGAAATCTTAATGCGTAAATTTCATTATGTAAGATTGCAATGATTTTCAAATGTATTTCATTACTATATATCGTCCAGTTAGTATATCGCAGTAAAAAAGAATATTTAAAATTGTTATTACAGCTTAAAATGGTTTGGATTAAATTGAGTAAAATTTGTCTGGATTTAAGCAAAATTTATTTGATTTTATGTAAAATTTGTCGTATTATAGATCCAGTTCTGAAATTCAGGTAACGTCGTATTAAATTTAGACCAATATTGCTTGAATTAAGACAAATTTTACTGAATAATCCAAACCATTTTAAGGTGTAACAATTTTAAATATTATTGCTTCCTCATAAAGGAAGCTTTGTAAGGATAAAAATTTTCGAATCCCGTTTTTTCACATTTCTCGACTGAATTCGACCCCATCAGGAATCCGAAAATGAGGTTTTTAAAAAATGTCCGTGTGTATGAGTGTATGTATCTCTACAATACTTTTTTAAACATATCTTGCAAACCAGCCGAATCAGCCGAACTAAACTGAGCCGAATCAGATTTTTGTGTGTATGAGCTTGTGTATGTCCCCAATATTTTTTTTAACATATCTTACAAACGAGATGAGCTAGGGTCACGAAATTTGAAAGGAATTGTAGTCCCACAGAGGGAGCAAAATTTGTCAAGTTTTGAGTCGGATCAGATAAAAAATATTTTTTCTTTGATTTTATATTTTTCTCAAAAATCGTTTTAGACGTTATTTTTTCCCCAATTTCGGTTAAAATCAAGAAAATTTTCTCTAGACTTGGTGGTCGTACTAAAATACACTTTTTTATACAAAAAATGAGGTTTATTGATTAAATATTTTGACATAACAAAAAGTAAATTTGAAAAATTCGTTTTTTTCTATAATTTTTATCACTGTTTTTTAAGTAATAAAAGACTTTCAATTCATAATTTTTTTAAAATATGGCGTGGTATTTAATTGATCGAAATTAATAGAATGTTTGTAATCATCTTCAAACAAAAAATTTCCTCATATAAAATTTTTGTATTTTCGATTTTTTCGATTGCATTTAAGTAAACCTTTTTTTCAATTTTGGGAATATTCCAATACTGTAAGTACCGAATTTATTCCTTTTGAGGAGATGAATCGATTGACCTATTTTAACACTTTTTATGACTAACTATATATTTATAATAGATAAAATTAAAATTCTTTTTACGTTTGTATTAGAAAAAGTTTTTCAATTTTGAGAATATAGTAATATTATAAGTACCAAATTTATTCCTTTTGACGAGGCGAATCGATTGACCTATTAAAAAACCTTTTGTGACCAACCATAGTTATATAACTTATATAAAGTTTAAATATTAAGCATAAAAATATAAATGTGTAAAAATCTAAATTATTGTGAACATTACTTATTAATATTAATATAGTAAAGGCCTTTTCCGGTTTTTTGATGTTTTTATTCAAATGCTGCCAACATGTTTCGACTCGTATCCGAGTCCGTATAAGATACAATATATTGTAAAAAATTTTTTTATTGACATACCATATGGCTTTTAACACTATTTTTTTCTTAAATTTAATATATAATATAATAATTTTCTCTAGGATTATCTCCTGTAAGTATAGACTCGCTAAAATATATACATTCTTCATAAACCGTAATTACATAACTCTGTTTATACTTCTAGACGAGACAAACATTTTTTAAATTTCGAGGTTATGATACTCCAATTTAAAAATTTTCTAAACAGATTTTTATATCTGACAGCTATGTATAATCTAGAACGGAACAAATTTTCTAATTTCCTTTAATTAAGAATAAGGTAAGCATAATGCTAATTGTACTACTTTAACTCTATAACTTTAGTCAACAAAAAAATTTTTTACGATATATTCTACCTTAAACAGAACTACGCCTTGAAAAGGACTTGGATTCGAGTCGAAACATGTTGGCAGCATTTGAATAAAAACATCAAAAAACCGGAAAAGGCCTTTATTATATTAATATTCTAAGTACCGGGAAAAAAATTAAAATATTATTTATTAATAAATTGTGTGAAATCATTTTTACAGTTAAATTTTCATTGACGTTGCTATATAAGTAGAATCGAGATAATTATTTCTTCCTTTATGAGGAAGCATAGTGATCATGAAAAATGAACACAATAAATTAATATACACCCCATCGTGAAAATACCCGAACTACTTGGCAGCGGTTTTTTAAGACAAAGGAAAGGTTAGTTCAAAGGAAGTACATAGGTCAGTTTTTATTCGATAATATCTAACATCTAATCAAGGGCGAAAAAGACCAGTCCCACATAGGGTAAAGGCACCAATTGCCGAGGAGGTTCCTATTGTCGAGTTCGAGGATAAATTTCTTTCTATTTTCACTATTTTGACATGTACATACATTTAATTTTTATGCTTCAGAGGCTTAATTGAGACTTTGTTAATGACTTATAAGAAGAAAAAAAACATTAAACTTTTAGGTTAAAAGAAATCAACTGTTTCCTCGACAAATGTTTCCCACTCGGTAATTTTTAAAGAATCATTTATTGGAGGAGTAAGCGGCCAAAAGTGATTAAGTCCGTTTAAAAAAATTGAGATATGCATAGATTCTTTATATTTAGGACCTTAGAAATCTATCCATCACTGTTATATTAAGGAAAACATTTTTTTGATAAAGAATTTCTACTTTCAAAACATTGTACTTTACCAAAACTTCATAAGTCCAAACAAATATTTTTTATTATAAAAATTGATTAAAATTTATTGCAGATTTATGAACTTTATTAAATGTTTCTTTAAAATATAAAAATAAAATAAAAATAAAAATTTTACAGTTTACAAAAAATTTACTACGTTTTGACAATATTTTATAATATAGTGAAGTTACAGGAATGAAGATTTTGAAACAAAAAAATCATTTCAGGGGCTTAAATATGATACAAAGAAGTCATATTTATACGAAATAATTGTTTTTTTTCTCGTTTAAAACTTGAAAAATTGATTCATAAGCGGCCAAAAGTGATAAGTCCATTTTAATTTTATTAATTACTTCAGTATTGGACTAGCTAAATATTTTTTCTCTGACTGATATTTATTGTGGATACTTTAATTTTAATGCTTCAATTAGAATGAAGATGTTAGTATTCGTTTTAAAGATACAGCATTTTTCCAATTATCCCAAGAACATGAAAAATGAACTTATTCACTTTTGGCCGCTTACTCCTCTATTGCTTCCGCATAAAGGAAGCTTTGTAATGATGAAAATTTTAGAATCTTTCGAACGAAAATTTTCAATCTTTCAAATGAAATTTTTTGACATTTCTGGACCCCAGGATTATATCTTGCAAACGAGTTGAGCTAGGGTCACGAAAGAGGAATTATAGTTTCATATGATGTCCAAAATTTTTCTATCTTTCAATAAGAAGAAATATTTTTTTTTGATATTATATTTTTCTCAAAAATCGTTTTAGATGTTATTTTTTCAATTTTGATTATAGTCAAAAAAATTTATTCTAGATTTGGAGGTTGCATAGAAATACACCTTTTTTACCAAAAAAGATCGATGTTAATTCATTGAATATCTTGATATAGGGTAAGGGCACCAATTCTTGGCACCCTCCCAATTGTTGGCACCTCTCTCTAATTTATTAGATAATACAACTGTTTCGCTTGCTTTGCTTTAATTAATTTAATTCTACCATCATTTTTACGCATAATGCATATATTAGTTATCCACTGCAATCAAATATTGATTCAAAATTAAATAAATTCACTTCAGTTTTTGGTATGACAATAATTGGGCTAAGGTGCCAAGAATTGGTTCTCTTACCCTAACAACAAGTAAATTTGAAAAATTTGAAAATTTCCATAATTTTTATCACTGTTTTTTAAGTAAAAAAAGACTTTCAATATAGGGTGGTATTTAGTTCATAAAAATCAATGCAATGCTCGTAATCATATTCAAAAAAAAAATTTTCTCATCAAAAATTATTTGAATTTTGAATTTTTGCGTTTATAAGTAAAATTTTTTTCATTTTTGGGAATGCAGCAATATTATAAAAAACAAATTTATTCCTTGTGACGATACGAATCGATTGGCCTATTGTAAAATCCAGGGATGGGTAAGTTACTTTTTAAAAATAACTTACCCATTTACCGTTGCATCACGCAAAAAAGTAACTGGTTACTGATATCGTTACCGTTTCAAAATATAACTTTTTCTCAGTTACTTTTGCAAAAAAAGTAACTATCTTTACTTTTTTCGTTACTTTTATATTTTAGAAATATGAGAAATATATACTAAGGAAAATAATAATCAACGCTTATTTCTATCTATATTCTTTGTTTATTTTTAACGTTAGTAATTGCTCGAAAGTTTTATCGTTCAATCTGCCCCTTTTCTGCCATCATTTGAATAGTCAAAATGAAAAAATCGTTGCAAAAACAATAAACTATATTGATTATCGTAATAAAAAAAATTATTTGGAAAGAAAAGAGAAAAGTAACGAGTTTTATAGTTACCGTTACTGAAAAAATGTAACTAGTTATCAATTCATTACCTACTTACAAAAGTAACTTCGTTACCATAATCGTTACCCAGAAAAAGTAACTATGTAGTTAAAATAACTATTTACTTTTAACTAGTTACTTTTCATCACTGGTAAAATTTTTTGTGACCAACTGTATATATAATTAAAATTATTTTTACGTTTGTATCAGAGAAAGTTTGGCAATTTTGAAAATTGAGCAATATTATAGGCACCAAATTTATTCATTTTGAGGAGACTAATCGATTGACCTATTGAAAAACCTTCTATGAGTAGCTATATTTATAATAGATAAAATAAAAATAAAATTTTTACGTTTATATCAGAAAAAGTTTTTGAATTTTGCGAATATAGAAATATTATAACAGACAAATTTATGCCTTTTGACCAGACAAATCAATTAACCTATTATAATTTGTTAAAAAAAGTAGCCTTTACGAGGAAGCATAGGGTTCATGAAATGAACACAATTAAGATTCACCCCAACATGGAAATACTCATACCAGTAACTACTTGGCAGTGGTTTATTTATCAGTGTTACATTGTAATAACGGTAATGAAAAGCTTTGTTTTATTCGCTGTAAAGACAATAAAAGACATTACGTCTTCAGTTTTGTATTATGTAATCGGGTTTGCCATCTTATACTCTTGGACTATAAATCAGTTGCTTTTACCATTCTGTTATATATATTTTTTCGTTTTGTGCACCATCGTGGTGTGCCATGAAGATTTATTATTATTTATATTATTGCGAAAAACGTGGCAAACACTTGCTATGTGTCATCTTAATGAGAGGCCCGACGGGAGCATCGTTAGCGTTCAAGTTTTTAGCTCCTTACACTTTATACTTAACGTGAAGAGCCTGCGTGCTCTGGTGTAAAAAACTATGGCCTTGATGCTGGAAACCTGTTTACGAGCTGAGGACGAATTTTCACTTTTTCGAAAATTGACGCGTCAACTCATCACAGAAACCATTCTTTCCAAATGATTTTGGACTCTCCAAGCTCCAAAAATATACACCTATTGTCACTGACATTAATCTCAGATCTTAAAAATGCATTATTACGTTCAGGCTTTAAATTCTAATTATCAAGTAATGTATACGAACAATAAGATTAAAAAAATATTTATTCACTTAATTTATAATTTATAATAATTAGTTTAGGGACCCTTTAATACTGAAAGCCAAATTTGCGTGATTATTATTTTTATGATCTGCTAGCAAAATTTGAAAGATCTTATTCACTATAGAAGTGGAAAATACAAACGGAAAAGAAATACTAAAGCGAAGAGAACAGTAAAGGCCTTAGCTGAAATTTGTTATGCTTGCAGGTAGAAATTTGCAAGCTGATCCACGCTGTCGATTTCCGAGTCAAATTCTTGAAAACAATAGGACCAAGTGACAAGCTGAGGACAGAGGTATATTTTGGATTTACTGTACCTGAACTTGGACTACAAGATATATGAAAATACATTAACAATTTTTGTATAGAATAAATATCTTATTAAATATACTAGAATATTCTAAAGGTACAAGTAAAACGAATCCTTTTCTTTTTCTGTTTAAATTGCTTTTTGATTGAGATTTGGTTATCAGTTTTATTAGTTCAAACTCAGTCTTGGATAAAGTAATCAAATGCCATTAACGATTGCCGAAGCCCGTTCGTGTTTAGTTTACATTGTGGGATGTAAAGGCAGTGACCGCCTCTACTATGGGTTCATTTGCATTTAAACGGTCCGTCAGTTGACAAATGAGACCGATATTATCGAACAATCGATTGTCGCGGAAAGGAATCGCATTTCTCGTGTTCAGCACGCCGGCAAATTTCTAGCTCCCCGGAACAATCGGAGCAGCCGCATACTTGTGTGTTCGCGACGTCGTACCTCGTGTTTCTTCGTTTCTTTATCTTTTTCGCTCTCCGTTTGTTCTTCTTTTTTCCTTTTGATTCACCAATCCACACAGTAGTTCATTTATTTTACAATTAAAGCGATATATAATTTTATTTCTTAGTTACTTCGATTTACGCATTTCAAGTGTACCATATACAGCTGAGTACAATTTACACATCAATGTTGAGATTACTTTCACTTATGTTAAGGTATTTAAATTGAAAAATCACCAAATTTTTCTCCTGCACAAATAAATATTAATTCTTTTATTTCTAAACCAAATAAACTATTCTTTCTTTGAGAACCGGGAAACGAAACACACTCAGAGAAATGTCCTCTTGCGAAAAAAGGATGTTTCTTGAAACAAATGGAATTTCCTCTTAAATTTAAAGTTAAAAGGATGTTCATTTACCTCCAAAGGAATCCTTTTGCAGCAAACATAAGCAAAAATAGTCCTCTTGCTAGAAACTTCACCTAATCTTGAAGCAAATTCAAATTCACGTGGTTCAAGTCAAAACGCGCAGGAGGACAATACTTTTGTTTCAAGACAACTTTTTCTCTGAGTGCATATATAACGTTCAGTTCCATTGTCAATGTATTACGGAGGAACTTCTAGAGGTAATTATAATATTTTCTTGAAAGAGGATGGGCTTGGCTGACACTCTGACAGGACGTCTACGTCTAACGTCTACGTCAGTATGTTACAGTCGTATACGTGCCTGTATAGTTGCTTCCAACAGAAATGCTTTTGCACATCCTAGAACGTGTATCGTGATGTGATTAATAGGAAACGTCTTGAATGAAAATCGCGTTTTACAGCTATCATGAGGTAAAAAGAGGGCGCCGTATTTCAAATAGGAAACTACAGGTGAATTACAATAAAAAACATTTTTTTCCTTTAGATAAAATCTGATAGTAGTTTCACCTAACGAGAAATGCATTCATTTTTAGTTAGGTGAAACTGCTATCAGATTTTATCTAAAGGGAAAAAATGAATTAATAAAAATCATATAAATGATGTAACACGACGCTAATCAGACAAACATTATTAGGGTTGACCTGTTCGGTCTCGAAACATTGGGAAGTTTCAATCCTAATAAATTTTGATTGACGTCGTGTTACATAATTTATATGGTTTTTATTAATTCATCTATTGCTCGGACGTTAAAGAGTTTTAATCAAATCATCGTTAAACATTATATATGGAAAAAAATGTACAAAAGCATTTCTGTATAGGGGAGAGTGACCCGAACTGGATACACTGAGAAAAAAATGCTATTGAACCTATAGCATTTCTGCCAAAAGCATGTATACTATTGATTCAAAAAAAAATATGCTATAATATTTTGTAGCATATTTATTATTTCTTACAGCATATTTTTTTGAATCTATAATATACATGCTTTTGGCAGAAATGCTATAGATTCAATAGCATTTTTTTCTCAGTGCAGGTTTCCGACCTGAATAATACTTAAAAATGACTAAATATTTGAATTAAACGAAATGGAATTTAAAAATATGTTTTCGAAATGAAGACGTAATTTTTCACCTCTGACAAGTTCGTCATTTTTACTGCCGTAGGATTTTTTTACAGCTGTTTCTTTTGTTCTATATATTCACGGAAAATTTGACTTTAAAAATTTCCACTGAAACAGACTTTTAATTATCACAAATAACGTAATTAAGATGTTTTTATTGGTAGTGTCATTTTCTTCGATATGGATAATTCGTAAAAAACACTCAAAATTTTTTCAAATGATTTGCGCATTTTTCCAGTATAAAAAAACTAGCTATTTTAGTAGATTTTTTCAGCAATTGAAGTTGGCAGAAGTGGCTGTCATCATTTAATAGTGAATGCGATAGAGATAATAGCTGGTGTATTTTTTACAATATGTTTAAAAATATTACTTTTATTGAGACAAAGCATTATTACTGGTATTGTTTAAAGGAGTGTTTTATCTTCAATTTAGTATGTAATACTTTTCTTTTTCTGCAAAATTTTAAATTATTATAAAGTCAAAACTTTTTTTATCCAGATCGAGTCACTCTCCCCTACATCTGTCAAGTTAAATATGTTTTGGATAATATTACGACGACATGCGATTCTCATTGCCATTGATTCTTTTGAATGCCTCGTAATGAACGGCACAGGTGGACCTGTTACTCAAGCCAAAATCTCATTATCAAGAGACAAAGAGGAATCGATTAATCATCGTCTTCTCAAGCCAACCGCGATGGATAGCACAGCTCGCAGCGGAAATGGTCCATGGATGGAAGATGAAAATGAATCAAAACGATGAAAAAAAAGATGAATAAGGAGGAATGAACGAGAAGAAGAGAATGAAAAACAAGCGCGCAAGCTAAGAGACAGAAGGAACTGAAATGCCACGTGGTGGTCGGAAGCCATGGGGGAACTAAGTCGAATTCATGCCCTTTTGTTCTCGCATTAGAACTTCCTTTAGTTGTCTTTCCTCACAGGGATCTTTTTTCGTTCAAAAAGAATTCGATCCTTTTGCGATTCGTCACAGTTCATTTGCGTATACGTTAAATCTTTGCTTGCGATATACTTTCATAGCGCATATACTGGTTTCACATTATATATCGTTTCGTTCCATATCGTCGAAAGAAGGCGTTAAATTTGTAATTACATTTATTACGCGACCTCGCTGTTAAAACTCGCACTTGTATGATAGGTTGGAGTAATCGATAGCAATTGGCTGAGGTCGAATAAGCGGCGCAGCAGCACACATCTTTGTCTGTCTTTCAATACACAGAAAAAGTCCATTTTTGGCTTCTATACAACGTACAATTGAGAATTGACTTGTCCAAACGTCTGTATTTGACAGTATATTTATAATATCAAAGAACACAGAAAAAACTGGGGTTTCTGTTGGAACCGATTTTTGGTTCCAAGGGAGCTGCAACAGAAAGGAACCCTCATAGACGGCGCCACGTTCTATATGATTTCCCTATATAAAATTAGAACTGCAACAAGAGGAACTTTCAGTTTTTACTGTGAAACTAACATGTGGAATATTTAGGAACTTTGTTTTATTCTTTTGTTATTTTCACATTATTATTATTTTGATGAATAAATATAAATATTGTTTGCAGTAACGATAAAATTCGCCTCGATGTTGTATAGAATTATATATTTTCCATTTGAATAACAAATCTGCCGATACTTAAAATAGCTAGGTATATAGTTACCTGTTTATGATTTCTCTCATGAATACTAGGTAATGATGCATTTCTTGCTGTTCCAAGAATCAATCAATACATGAAAAAATAAAAGAAGGTTTCCTAGAATAAAAGAAATAGGTATGGACATTGTACATTATGTGTGCAGGAACGATAAGGATACTTTTCTGTCATCTTTCAGAGCAAAATGTATTTGCAAATTTGTGCTAAGATCGACTCGTTCTCTCGCTCGCTCACACGTAGTATATATATATATATATATATATATATATATATGTGTGTGTGTGTGTGTGTATTAATCCTTCATTATCCTCGGCATCCTTCTAGCAAGTATTTGGAAAAAAGGAAGAAGTATGACGCTTGCCGTTTCTCGAGTTTCCATCGAGGTCGATGCGATCGCACGTTTGTAATTATGGAGCTTGAAGACCTCGGGAACTGACGGGAGATGGCGACGACACTGAAAAATTCCAAAGAGTATTAATTCTCTTGTTCTGTATATTTGTACCATCATGATCAATCTGTGCTTTAAGATGTTCCCGTATTAAAATGTAAATATACCTTGTCTGGTATAGTATTGAGAGTATATTATGCTTAAATTAGTTTCCATAAAGACGGTATTAAACCTTTTTCATTGTCGAACTAAACGAAAATTGTGCGAATTAACACGTTATTATTTGCAATTAAGCGTTATATGCAGCTTTTTACGAAAATAACTATATTTTTTACAGGACTTTTTCACGCATTAAGATTATATATTATATAATATGTTAGACGGTTTTTTTACTTCCTCAAGCATCAAAAATGAAAAATTGTTTTTTTTTTAAATTCAAAATCCATCTGAAAAATAATGGATTTACTTAATATATCGGTCTCAATAAAGGCATTAATTTCAGTATCTTCTTCTCCTTGTTAGACCTTTGTATGTACCTTAGGTGGTCCAACATGATTAATACAGAACCTGGACAGTTTGAAAGATCTCATCCAGTCAGGTAGCCAGGTAGCTGCGGGGGTCCTTCTGCCGTTGGCTTCTTGTTCTGCGATTGAACTGCTGAGAAGGTAATCGATATTCACACTTTATAAGTGTTAAGATGATATTAAGCAAGCTATACATATACAGCCAAGTCACACATGCACTTAAAAATTGCACAAATAATTTAATTATTTAATTTATATGAATTATTCTTCAGGAAATTTAACATAACAAGATATTGCTTGAGGATTTAGTGTGATTTAGAGTAATTTAGAGTAAAGTTCCTTCTCGAGTTCCTTGAGACGATGAATAAAGAAAACTTTATTTATGCATCTGAAACAATAAAACAGATGAAAATAAAGTAAACTGTGAAGCAACCAGGCTTGAAAATATGTGACCATTAGGTAGGAGTGACCTTCCTTCTTCCCTTTCGTGGTACGAGTATACACTGATCGTGGGAGAATCGGTGAGATTCAAGCGTAGATGAAGTAGGCGAGGCCCGGTTTTCTTTGGACGAACAAAATTAAAGAGTCCCATTTACTTGCAGGAAACAATTAATTTCAAGTTTCATTTTAATCGGTCTTCACTTATTTGGGATGTTTTCCAATTGTAAGTCTGACAGTATTATACAGGTGCGGTTGACTCTGAATAATTCTCAACATTTAAATAAAGAGGAATATATAATTCACGAACTTTTTACCTTTAAAATTGCACGGTTGGTACAGCAGTGTAGATAAGTTGAAAGCACCTAATTAATTTTTTTCAGTACTTAATATTTATGCAATTATAATTTTACATTGGTTTGTCGTTATTAGGAGCATTAGCGATATGTTGATTTAGGCAGACGCAAGGTGCTTCAAACTAAGATCTTTATCTAAAAAAATCCTCGTGCGAACCAGATATAGAAGTGAGATTAAGGCACGCCCAGGACCATTCGTAATGCTGAGTCTCGTAGTAGATCGTTACGAACCGTTAAAACGTGCTGAGGATGCTTTTAGGATTGTTCGACTTCGAAGACAAGTCAATCGTCGCCTTCCCAATGACGAAGGATTTTTCGTCTTCCTTCATTCAAGTTGTGAGAAGGTGAAGAAATTTCCGGTTAAAGGATGTAAGAGCCTTAGACTTTATAAGCACGATTGTTTCAACGGAGAAATGAACTCAACGCGTACCGGACATTCAGTTACAATGTCAATTTCAATTTATTTCAAATATAACAATCCATGGAACAATTTTAGGATTACAGATCTCATAATTAATTTTAACTTTAAACGCTGAAAAAATCCGTATTTATTTTACTGCAAGTATCAATAAATTTTTACTAAGAAATCTGTCACTTATTTGCAGTCAGTTTTCACTGATTTTTTCTTGGGTATTGAGATAAAACAAGAGTTTATGTGGGATGCTTTCATATAGTTGTGATCAAACTTCCCAGACAACACATTACTTGTTCAGCTTGTCACAATCCAGTAACCAACTTCTTATTACTGGATTGTGACTAGTTGAACAAGTCTGTCGTGCAATTGGTGAAAGACTTATCTGCAGTTAGAATAAGTTACCTGTCAGTTTTTCGTATCTGAAATAAAATTCATAAAGTTTTTTTTTGGACTTGTTCTATAAGCATGAATTTTGCAATATGCTATACATAATAGATGTTACAAATCTAAACACAAAGAGAAGATTTTATGAATTTTATTTCAGATACGAAAAAGTAGTAGGTGACTTATTCAAACTGCAGATTCGTCTTTCACCATTTGTACGGCAGAAGTAATGTGTGTTGCCTGGATTCAATATAGGTGTAAGTTCTTTTTACCATTCAATTATCGCTGAGATATAACCATTATTCTAAATTATAAATTATGTTTCTTGCTCTAAATTGAAGCATGGTTGTTGTGAGTGTACAAGAAGTGAAGAAAAGCTCGGAAATCTAGAATCCATGCGCAGTTTATATATA
>JBAGKK010493168.1:0-15556 GCA_037177015.1 Euceroptres primus
AATTTTAAACTGGAAAATTTCGAAAATTTAAGACTCGATTATGTTCCTTAATTCGTAATTTCAAGTTTTTAGAATTGAAGCTATTGAAATTAAAGAATTTAAATATGAACATGGCTTTTAAGGGTGTTTTTCCCATACAGTCAAACTAAAAATTAATTAATATTTATCTTGAATTATAAAATTAACAAAAAAGATCTTTTTGTTAATTCCAGTGAATTTTAAAAGAGAAACTGAAGCTTTTTACATAAAATAAATATTTTTAGTTATAATTGTTTGTTTAAAAGTAGTTATTTAAATATTTGTGCTTTTTCCTTTATTTTAGACATAAATCGTAATTTTCATTCAATTTCAATTCTCAACGACTTATTTTGTTCCTTAAAAGATCATTTACAGTTATGTTTGGTACGTTTTTATTAAAACTTGTAATTTAATTTGCAAGATCATTAACTGTAAAATTTCTAAATAAAATAATTTTAATAAAAACGTACCAAATAGAACTGTAAAGGATCTTTTAAGGGACAAAATGAGCTGTTGGGAATTGAATCTGAATGAAAATTACGACTTTTCTTTGAGACGGAAGGAAAAAACACAAATATCCTAATAAGTATTTTCAAGTAAACAATTATGACCCACACTATTTTTTCTAAATTACCCTTAGATTTCATTTTCAAAATTCGATAAAAATAACTCTGGGTTATTAAAAATCAACATAAAGATTTGATTAATTTTGAAGTTAACCGTACAATAAGTACATTCTTAAATACAGTTTTCTCAAAATGGAAGCTTTTAAAGTCCAACTAATGTATTTTTAAGTCAGGAAGATCTCTAATTTATAATTTCTTTTTACTTCGACTTCTCTTAATTTTTATCTCTTCTGAATTATTTTCGAAGCAGAAATTTTCTTAAGTTATATTATTTATATTCAAATTTTTTAAATTAAAACTTTCCATTAATTTTATATTAAAATTAGGAAACATAATCACGCGCTTTTCGTTTCGAATCATTTAATTAAAAGTTTAATCAAGTTTAAGTATTTTTAAGTATTTTAAATCGGTGTCAGTGCTAAGCTAAAGCAGAGTCCCTTCTCAAGATCAGATATTAAATGCAGTAAAAATTCCAGAAATAAATTTCAGTGCAATATATAATATATAATATAATTTATTATATTATATATATTTAATATATAATATTATCCCACCATGACTTTCGGTCCTTTTAGTATACTGAACACAGCCATATGACCATTTCCAACAGAATATCCGCCAATCGAATTGATGGGCAGCATCTGCAATAGGTATTTCCGATCAGAAAGGAAAACTTTTAGCATATTTTAAATGCAAATCTAAAAACCCAATGCGTAAAATGTAACTGCCTGGGTATGTAGCACCATAAATATAGACCATCTTGAGAAATCTTTTCTGTATATGACGTTGTGTGTAAGTTTTCCTCGAATGTCCCAGGGGGCGAAAATCGCTGTACGAGTATCGGGTTTTCTAACGTCTATTGGTCCTTTGGACTATAAAATGCTCCTCGGCGATAATTCGTAAAGTTGTCTATACGAGTTGAAAAAAGCAGCAATTCTTATAAGAAAACTCTTTTAACTTTTTATTTATCGTGACAAACAAAACGATGAAAGATTCTTTCCAATTTAACGCGGCTTGGTTCATTATAAGTGGATGAAAATGCCGTTTACTTAGAATCAA
Organism: Euceroptres primus; assembly: GCA_037177015.1. Classification (NCBI taxonomy): domain Eukaryota; kingdom Metazoa; phylum Arthropoda; class Insecta; order Hymenoptera; family Figitidae; genus Euceroptres; species Euceroptres primus. The sequence continues at coordinate 1,704 of JBAGKK010493168.1, forward strand.
TGCATCGTCATCAATTCTGGTTAGAACGAGTATAAAACTTACTTGAATGTGATAATGGATATAAAGCGAAGTATATTTGAAATCGATCAATGTTTTAGAAATCAAAGTACTGGAAAACTCCAAATATTGATAATCACTTATTTCTTTGATAAGAAATGATGTAATGGATTATTATTAAAAAAGAATTGAATAGAAATGTTAAGAGATGAGTAGTTGTAAAAATTTAGAGCTCCGAAAACGATATGCTAATTGTATTCGCATTTAATTTCTTTCCCATTAATGCTTTGGCATAAAAGTAATTGCCGATATATATTGCAAAAGACTATTGCTTGATTAAATTGCTCGCATTTCTCATTGAACGTTAAAGTGAATTAAAATAGAGTCCTTGGGTGAAATTTAAGGGCAAAAGAATTAATCACACGTAAAAAAACTTTAACTTCAGCATGTTATGAAACTTGCTTCGGAAGTGTAGGATAACTTATTTAGGCAAAAAGTGCAACAAGCAAGAGCCCCGCGTTCTCTGAAGAAATAAAGAGACAGGAAAAGTTAACTTTTTTATTACCTTTTACGGATATTCACGTTTTTCATTTTTGCAAAGTCTACCGAGAGACTTATCGATCTTTTACTTTAGTACGCTTATAAGCACATCACTTTTAAGCAAAGGAGATAGAGTGGAAGAAAGAATGTATTTTTAGAGTTGAAATTCCTTCGCGAAATGAATATTATTCCTGAAAGTACTCAGAGTTTCATCTCTTGCCAATTATGACTGTTGGTGCTTTTTTCGAGATGAATTTTCTTAGAATAAATCTTTATTGCTGCCATACTTATTCATAGAAAAAAAGAAGTACCACAAGTTTTTCAAGATTCAATTTATTATTTTTTTTGTTCAGGTCTAGTTTTATATTTTTCTAACATTATATTTTAACGATTATTATTTAAATTTAAAAAAATAACATCTAATAATCATTATAAATCTTTTCAAGTAATATAATTCCTTGTAAGAGACATATTACTAGTTTCATTTTATAAATTTGAAACGAGGAACAAATGACTTCATTCTTCATAATTTGTTTTTGAGCCGGATAAAGCTTCCCTCTTCATCGTTCATAAAATTCCAGATTATTAAAGCCATAAAGATTACGTCACTGAAGAGTCGGTGTAAACATGAACATAGCATTTATGGACGCTATTGAAAAATGAAGAACATTAGAGTACGTCGCTAATATTGTGTAAAATTTATTTTTTATGCAGCCATATACACTCTCTTGACAACAAAAACTCTTGAAAATTCGCTTGAAAAAAAGGAAGGCTTCTTGTAAAAAAAGTTCCAATTCAGCATGATTTACTGATATCAAGATACATTTATATTCATTTGTAAATGACAAAAGATTTCTGAATATAAAAAAACCCTCATCTTTTTAAGTATATCTCTTCTTTATTTTAGTGTTATAAAAACTTTTTTAACTCTGCAAAATATGAGTGGTTAACAAATTTCCATTATAAACTTGGATACTTTAAATAACTTCAATAATAGTGCATAAACTTTACTGCTTTGTAACTTAAAAATTTCTTATCTGATATTCCTTGTTTATGAGAGTTTTATGAATCATTGGATAACTTTTGTAGATATTAATTTATTGATGATGAAGATTTATTTAAACCGTATTAGAATATTAAAAATTTATATTAAGTTTAGGAGATGTCGCTAGAATTTCGCAATAAAAAACTCGTATAATATTTCTCTAAATACAATAATTTATTTTTTGTGAGCAGTTGCAGAGAAGCTTTCGTATGAAAAAATGCAGAGGTCTGTTAGAATGCACGTAACTTTATAGTGCTTTCTAAATTTGAAGACTCAACAACTTAATGACTTTCGCCACTCAGGAGTTGAAGCTAAAGAGACACCTCAGTTATGCTTTCTGGAGGGTTTTGATGTGGCGTCATTATAAGTGGAGTTCGCTTCGAGCATTCCTGTAAAAGGAACTTGATTTTCTGAGAGCGGTGCAGGCACGGCATTTCGTAGCTTCAATTACAGCCTAAATTCTAGATTTATCGCTGAATTCGTGGCTCGAGTTCCCTGTACACGCGGCTCTCGAGCTTTCCGGATAATTTATTCCTGGTGCTTCAACCAGGCGCTCACCACTTAGGTCGCTATAATGCCATGTACCTTGCTCACTTACTCTTTCTCTCGCTATTACTTCCTAAGCGGTGTCTTGACAAACGACCCTCCAAGTGGAATGTTTACAGTTGAATAAAGTCCTCTTTCCTTTTATTAAAAATTTATCTAATGTAATTTCTTACACCTTATTGTGCTTCTTCAATTTGAGAACAACAATCAGATTTTTAAAGTACAAATTGCATAAAAAAAAGTGCTGCACAGTAAATAGATGCAGTAGATATTTTGAAAGAAGTGTGAAATATGAAACATAAAACTTCAATTTTTTTCTGGCTATTGTAACTTTAATAAAAAGGCATCTTGAAACTAAGTTTGGATTTTTTTGTACTTATAAAATAAAAAACAAATTTTCAAACTCAGAATAATATTTTGCTATTACTAATAAAACAACTTTCTCGTAGAAAAAATTTTTCTGCCTTATTTTTAGACGTGATATTCCTTGAATATTTAACCCTACAATATTTTTAACTGTACAATCGTCAGTTTACAACAGTATAGCTGAAGAAATACATTAGACAGACAGTAATTTTTATAAGGGCATTGACACAGAAATGAGGAAGTTGACTTAAATTATACATGAAAAGTAGAGTTAAAATGCAGAATTAGCCATTATCTTATACAAAAACAAAAAAAACCATAAAATAAATAACTTAAATTTAAAACCTGTGCCAATCACTGTTTTATGTGGTTAACATTTGTAAATTTACAATGTGTAATAGAAATATTCATCATCCTCGGTACTAACAATAAGCTTGATTGATGAAACTATATACCAGCAATCGTGAGGCTTCTTATACGACTAGTCATAAAGAATAGCTTATTAGTAGTTAGTAGTATCCTGAGATTGTAACAAAGCATAAATATAATACACCAAAACTTTGAACTAAGTCATTAAATGCATTAAATTTCTCTTCACATTTATGTCTCATACATAAAACATTGAAGTATAGGAAAATGGTCTTGTCTTTCAAATCTTGAAAATTGTCTTGCTGTTGAAATCTTGAAAATGGAATTAAACGAATTATTGCTTTAATCGTTTTCTTGGAAGAAATGGCAATAAATATTAAAAGTACAGAACAATGGGAACTAAGATAGGATTTTCATGTGGTAATTAATAAAGTTTGAAATAAAACATTAATAATTAGTTTAATTGTATTAATTACTTTAATAACAATATCAAATTATTTCCAAAAAATAATTTAACTACAATCGAGAGGTAATATATTGAAGTCTCAGATTTCTGTGCATTTATTATATTGTTGTTTCATTTTTAAATATTAATTACTATTAAAGAAGAATGCACATTTGAAAAAGCTCTGGATTTTAAGTTGTTTTCAATGCTTCGGAATTGTTGTAGAGAACATGTGTTTGATAAGATATGCGAGAAGGGTCGTCCACACGTAGTAGACAGACGTTTTTCTACTCACTGGCTAGAAAATGTAACAGACATGTAGAAGGCCGTTCTATTCCGTGGTGGTTAACCCGCCTCATATATCTTCCCTTATATCTCCCCTTAAAATTTACCCTTCATTCTCATATTATTTCTTTTCTTATAGGAAAGTTAATATAACATTGCTTGTTTCTTATTATTTTGAGCAAGACGATATTCTCACTTCAAAAAGGATTTTCACAACAAATAAATGAATATAATTTTTAAAACATCAGCTTATTTGATTAACTTATTAAAAGTACTCTCAAAATTTCCTATAAGCTGATTGTAGAAAACTCAGACCTAAAATTATTCACAATCACTTTCAGTACTTTTTTTTACCAGGGATCCGAACGAAATTAAGGGCCATTTTTCGATATTTTCCAATTACTCCTACAAATTTAAAATAGTTTAGCTAAATATTTAGCTGAGTATAAGAAAGTGCTGCAATATTATAGAAACATCGAGTTGCAATGTCGAAATTGTGTCATCAAAGTTTTATGTCGACAAAAATGAAAAGAAACGTAACGAAACTTTCGTTACGTATCTTTTCCTTCTTTTCTGTATAAAACTAAAATGTTTCATAATCTAGAGGTTCTGCCTCGGTAGTTTAATAATATATCAGTAGTTTCTCGTCTTCAGACAAATATTTCGCCAAATTATTTTTAATTTATAGAAATAATTGAAAAATATTTAAAAAATGACCCTTAATTTCGTTCGGATCCCTGTTTTTTACATTCTCATCACTATGAAAGTGTATTAGTTTTTTTTTACTCTATTTTAATCTTAGTCTCTGTTGAAACTCTATATGCCCATGTTATTAATCAATTATTGTTTGTGATACTACATTGACTGAGTTCAAAAATTTGTGTGAAATATTCTCGGAAAATTCAAGATTTCTTGTAATAACAACGGTTTGATACAACAAGAGTCAAGATATCACGAATGAGTGAACTTATATATTCTGCATCCAGGTCGCTGAATTCTCGTCTACGTACTTCACAACCATAAAAAAAGGAAAAATACCTACGTACCATTCTTGTGTGCCACTCGAAAAATAATGATAAATTTTGTACAAAAAAAAACTTTTACCAGATAATCCAAAATGAAAATCACAAATGATACGGGTCCTTATTTCTTAAAATCAAATAATCGTAATATCAGACCATCTACTGCATTAATCAAAATTACTTTTTGTCTACTTCTTAAAGTTTGTTTTTATTGATTTTCAAAATAGTTCTCTTGCTCTTTTATATTACGTATTAATTATTTGTACCAAGAACAAAGGACTATATTATTTTCTCAATTTTTGTAATGTGTTGTATAATTTTTGAAAACGTTTAATAACTCCGAAAAGAGAAAATTAAGAAAAACTTGAAAAGGTGATTAAATTTTTTATGTGATTTATTTACACACCTTATGAAAAAAAATATTTGAAAGGGGCGAATTGGGAGATTTTATACCATTTACAATAGCTATTATACTGATAAAATTTACGAGCTAACAGGGATTAAAAAATCATTCTTTGCAGAAGGCCAAGTTAGCATAAAATTGGTGTTATTGTAATTATTGTCGCGATCGCTTAGATTAGTCCAGGGGTTGAGGATCGATACAGCTCAAAGCCATTTTAAACTCGTTTGTTTCTCGTTTATGACGTTATTTCCGCTCTGGAGTTTAGCGAGCAGGGAAAGTAATGTCACGACGTTTTAATTAAAAAACGCCTGAGGTCTCAGCCGTGCAGTTCCAGTCGAAAATCGCTCAAAACGAAAGCCGATCATCTTTTTCTACGTATTTATTCCTTAATTTGCTTGCACTTTTACTCTCTTTCATTTCTTGCATTATAATTAGCCTGTACTTTTAAAAAATCGAGAAAATATGAGGATAACTAATTTCAAATGAAATAAAAGACAATTAGCTTCTTTTAATTTTCAAATATTAAACCTTGATATGAAACTACATTGTACAAAGGAGCGCTCGAAAAAGTTCATAAAAAATATTTTACATGACGCGAAAAGGAAAGAAAGCAAGAAGAAAAATATTCCCTTGGAGATATAAAATCCAGGTAACTGCTGGTACATCCAGATACTGTGGAAAAAAAGCGAGACAAAAATTATTCAAAAGAGTTTTTTCCATGAGAAAAGAATTTCATGTCTTGGAATCTAGATTTTATTGAATAAATTGCTATTTTGCTTTTCGAGTGACACGTTCCTAAGGTTAAAAAGTAAAGTCACTCTTTCTAATTTATTATAAGATAGTTACTTGTCCAGCCGATAAAAATGACTTTTTTCACTTCTTATATCATTTTTCCAGATCTAAATATGAAAAAAATTGTAATTTTTAAAAATAATTTCATGTCTGAATTTCATGTATTCCAAAGAAATTCATGAAACTGGGTGATGACATATGGCATCACTAGTACGTAATATGGGTTTAAAAATATTTAAATTATACAATTAATAAACATGAGGAAAGGAATAGAAATTTAATTTTGAAGGCAAGGGATAAAGTTTCACTGACATTTTGTGGAATCTAATATTCAGCATTATAATTAGCCCTTTAATTAGTAATTATACTTTCAAGCTAGAAGAATATGAATTTTCATATTCATCTTCCACTTTTTTGCACTATGCAGCAAGACTTCCGAGGGCTTAATTTTCTCTTCTTCCATTCACACCAGCGGTGGGTGCACCGGAAATGAGATCAGGGTGGAAAGTGTTACCTCTTTATTCTATTACAGATTCAAGTGCATTAAATCCCTGAATATACTGCACCTAATTTACCAAGTGCAGACCAAAATATCACAGTATGAGTATATCAGTTGGGTTTCACGAATTATAATAACCCAACGTGGTTTACCCGTCTATAATTTTAATATTATTAATAGCTATTCAAAAATATGAATATTGTTTAAAATTATTTAAAATTTTCCTTTATATAGATTATCGAGATAACATATTTCATCTTATGGACAGTTTATACACAAGTTATATGTACAAAAACAATTTTGTACATAATTTGTTCACCAGGGAGTAAAAGACTTAGCATATAAATAATTTTAGTCAATATTTTTTTCAGGCAATAGCATTAATATTATTATTTTATAGCAATTATATTTTCTTGAATAGTGGAAAATCTACTTAGTTTTTTTAGATACTTTTATTTTTTTATATGATATCATATGACGTCCAAAACAAAACCTTTTTGGAAAGCAATAGATATAAAAGTTTATTAGTTTCTCTTTTTTTAAATTGAATATAATTTACAAACGCTGACTATTTATGCGTTAATCTAATAATATATACTTCCCTTTTTTTTTAAATCGTCACTTATAATATCTATAATAGAGTGGGTTGAAAAAACAAAATTTTGGAAATCGGAAACGGAACTATGCTATGTGGAAAAGTAGCGTATAAGGACCATGAAAAAGTATAATTAGATTGGATTCGATCGATAAACGCCTTGGTTTTGCGCGTTAACAAAATATGTTTGAAAAAATTCTTATTTTCGTTATTTTGATATTTTCGTGGGTGTCAATTTTTTTTACATTTCTGGAGACCTTAAACGACTTCCCAGATTTTTATAACACACTAAATCCATAAGTATCATTTTTGATCCGAATAACTACTGCGTAGATAGTTTTATGTAGTAGTAATGTAGTTTTAAATTTTTTGTAACGTTTTGATCTAACTTCGGATCAAAAATGATACTTCTGGATTTAGTGTGAGATTTTTATTTGCAGCCCTACCAAGATTATTAATGCTTAGTAGATGTTTTCAAAAAATAATTTTTAACTCTATAGAAATCTAGAGAGAATTTTTTCAGGTATCTAGAACGTTTCTACTGATAAAAATAGGCTAGAAAAAGTTTGATTAGTCTAGGAAATCATAAGTGTCAATATAGTGAAATTTTTAAAAACTGAGTGTTTGATTATTTAAAATTATTCTTTTTCAACTGACTTTAAATATTATTTTTAACATCTGAGGGTGATTAAGTGATAAAAATACTCTAAAAAACACAAAAATGACTTCTTAGAAAACATGCTGCCTCTTTGATTTTGATTCCATTAACTTATCAATTTTTTTCTAGAGTTTTTATATCACTAGAACACCCTCAGATGCTAAAAATAATATTTAAAGTCAGTTGAAAAAGAATAATGTAAAAAATCAAAAACTCAGTTTTTGAAAAATTCAATGTATAATAATTATGATTTCCTAGACTAATCAAATTTTTTCTAGCGTATTTTTACCAGTAGAAACGTTCTAGATATACCTGAAAAAATTCTCTCTACATTTCTATATGTTTTTAAATTATTTTTTGAAAACAGGGATATACTAAACATTAATAATCCCTGAAGGAGCTGCAAATAAAAATCTGTAAAAATTTGGGGAGTCGTTTGAAGCCTCCAGAAATGTAAAAAAAATTGAAATCCACGAAAATATCAAAATTATGAAAATAAATATTTTTAAATATATTTTGTTAACGCACAAAACCAAGGCGTTTATCGATCTAATTCAAATTAGTTATATTTTTTTAGGGTCCTAATACGCTACTTTTCCACATAGTTCCATTTTAGATTTCCAAAATTTTGTTTTTTCGTCCCACCCTAATCTATAATGTTTATAAAACTTTCTAGTTGTAAATTTGAATCAATGTAATTTCACTGGAAATCAGTCATACATTTCTGGCTACATCAATCAGTGAAAATTTACTGAGAAATCAGTCACTAATCACTGAAATTTACTGAGAAATCAGTCACCAATCACTGTAACTTTTCACTGATTTTCCAGTAAAAAAAAGTTACTGAAATTTCAGTGATGCTTATACTGATCAGTAAATTTTTCTACTGGAAAATCAGTGAAAAATTAACGGAATTTCAGTGATTAGTGACTGATTTCTCAGTGAATTTTCACTGATTATCCATAAATATTTCACTGATTCTCAGTGTTTCACTGATTCAAATTTAGAGAGTACATTTTTATTCAACTGTCTCAAAATTCTTTACGTGGATCTAAATATTTTTTACATTTAATAAAAGCGCACTCAATGGTTTAAGTACTCTCTAAATTTGTATCATTTTACTGAATAATTCAAATTCACTGATTTAATTAGCTAGAAATAGGTCACTGAATGAAATGAGTGAAAATTTTGACTGATTCAGATCTTATGGTACGTACTTAGGGCTGGCGGACTCATATGCCTTATGCTCGACGTTAAAAAATGGTTACGAGCATTATACGAAAAATCGATACTAATGCGCGTATACGTAAGTTTCCTTGTACGAAGCAGAAAGAAATATTGGACACTGATTGAACGACGAACTGAAGTGAAATAATTTATATTATTATAAAAGCAGAACCATGACGAAGGCGAATGGAAGGCTAAGAGAAAAGTGATATTGGCATTGATGCGATTTGCTGAATTCAATCGACAAAGAGTCCCGATGCACTTCGTATCACCATCCGTTTTTCAGTGGCTCTACTTGCAGATAAATTTTTCCCTTCTTATCTTATTCTGCTGTCGCAACTCGCAAACCTACTTTCTCAATATTCAATTTTACTCTTCGATAAAGTATGGATCATTCTTGTAAACGAGTATGCAAATGTCTCCTTCTGTAATAAATTTTACTCTTATTGAAAAAATCTCTTTAAGAATGTAAAACACCTGTCAGTTAAAGAATAAGGAAAACTGGATAATTTGAAATAAGGAGATATGTGATACAAACTTAAATTATACATTTTAAAGATGAGGAAATTGAAAAAAATTTTGACGAAATTTAAACCTTCTATTTTTCATGAAAACAATGTTCAATAGAGAAATTAGATTTAGATATGTCGAAGTAACTTTTGTCTCCAGTTACAGAATTATTTTCTCCTTCACAGAAAACCGCGGGCGTTAATTTTGTTGCAACCCATTTGTCAAGATTCTCAAAATGAGAATTCGAAAAATTTCAAATTCCCATCTGTAACATGAATGTAGTTGTGTTTCATACGAAACTCCCTAGGAAACAATGAATGAACTTCATGCATAACCCTCCATAGAAAAAAGTCACTTTTTTGAATTTTGCGACTCCGGCAGAATTGAATGTGCATTAGGATGGTCCAAATTTTTTTCTTCGAATTTTCATGCTCTCACCTCCCAAATTTATTTGAATCCACAAAAATACATGTCGTTTTTGGAAAAAAATGATATTTAGAGGATCCGCAAGCCCCATAAAGTTTAACACGTATTTCTCATAAGAAAAAAAGACGTTTTTGTAAATTTTATTCGGAGGCGTCAATATCAGGTGAATCGAGTTCAAACTGAACATTTCTCTTTACACTTAGCCGCAGAATACGAATGAACAATTACTTTTTAAATATCACCCCCATAAGTTTGTTTTATAGGATCCCAAGGAAACCTCATAAGTGAAAAATTGGGTTTTGCGAATTTTTGGCGCTAATTATGACTGTTTGCATTTTAAAAAAATATAAATTGTTTCTAATACATAAAATATTACATTCTACTGATACTTAGATGTTTACGTAAATTGTTTAAACAATTTATTATTATTTATAGCAATTTTCTCTTAGAATAGAGTTAGAAAGTCGCGGTTCTTTCCGAATCTTTCAACTTATTTTCAACTTTTCAGTTAGAGCGAGACAATATTCAATTAAAGTTTACAGAAAAAATTTTTTAAACAATTTATTATTATTTATAACAATATTCTCTTAGAATTTCGAGTAAGGATATAATTAATTTAAGTTAACAAACAGAATTGTTGACATAATTTATTATTATTTTTAGTAATATTCTCTTTGAGTAAGGCTAGAAAATTGCAGTTTTTTCTGAAATTTTCAACTTTTTGTCCACTTTTCACTTAGAACGAGGTAAAAATTAAAGCAATTTAGCAAACAAAATTGTTGACACAAATTATTATACATTATTATATATTACTTATACTATTTATATATTTATTATATATTATTATATATTATTATATATTATTATTTCCTATATTAATGCTAGATAGTTGCGGTTTTTTTCTGAAATTTTTAACTTTTTGTCTACTTTTCACTCAGTGAGGTAATAATTAATGTAAGTTAACAAAAATTATTGTTTAAACAATTTATTATTATTTATAACAATATTCTCTTAAAATAATGATAGAAAATTGCGGTTTTTTCTATAATCTTCCACCTTTTGTCCACTTTTCAATTAGACTGAGGTCATAATTATTTCAAGTTAATAAACATAATTGTTTAAGCAATTCATTATTTTTAATAATATTCTCTATGAATAATGCTAGAAAGTTGCGGTTTTTTCTGAAATATTCAACTTTTCGTTCACTTTTCGCTTAGAGTGAGTTAATAATTAATGCAATATAAAAAACATAATTGTTCAAATAAATTATTATTATTATTTATAACTATCTTCTCTAATAGTACCTAATGCTAGATAGTTGCGATTTTTTCAGAAATTTTCAACTTTTTGTTCACTTTTTACTTAGTGAAGTAATAAATAATGCAAGTTAGCAAACATAATTATTTAAACAATTGATTATTCTTTATAAATATCTTCTCTTAGAGTAATTCCAGAACGTTACGCTTTTTTCTGAAATCTAGAGTTTTACTTCGACTTTTTAGTTATGAACAAATATTAAATGAACATCATCAAGAATCATTTTTTAAATAACACTTTATTTTTTTCAAAGTGACGTGTTTTTACTCTTTTGCAAATGTTTTACAAATATTAATTTAAACAAAAAGGCTATCTTACAGTGAAGATAAAAACAAAGGATGGAATAATTAGGAGTAGGTGGGAGGAGTGGGTCTATAAATGACTTTTAAAAATTTTGTTTTGAATTACAACACGAAGTTTATTGCAAAGCGTAAATGAAAAATTTGGAATTGCACACATTTTAGCACCAGCCCCCCACCCCCTCTCCTTCCCTGGAGAGAACATTTCATCAATGATAATATTCATATATGGAGATTAAAAAGGCCTGAATTAAACAATTAATTGATTATTACATTGTTATAATCAAATAAATATTTGATTGCAATAATTAACTTGCATTAATTATTACCTCGCTAAGTACATAGCGGACGAAAAGTTGAATTTTTCAGAAAAAACCGCAACTTTCTAGCATTATTCAAAGAGAATATTATTAAAAATAATAATAAATTGTTAAAACAATTATGTTTGTTAACTTGAAATAATTATTACCTCACTCCAATTGAAAATTGGACAAAAGGTGGAAAATTTTAGAAAAAACCGCAACTATCTAGCATTACTATAGAAGGAGATAGTTTTAAATGATAATAATTTGTTTAAACAATTATGTTTATCAAACTGCATTAATTATTAACTCACTCTAAATGGAAAGTGGACAAAAAGTTAAATATTTCAGAAAAAACTACAATTTTCTAGCATTATTCAAAGACAATATTATTAAAAATAATAATAAATTGAACAATTATTTTTGTTAACTTGAAATAATTATTACCTTACTGTAGTTGAAAAGTGGACAAAAAGTGGAAAATTGTAGAAAAAACTGCAACTTTCTTGCATTATTCTACCAGTATATTGTTGTAAATAATAATAAATGACTTAAAAAATTTTTTCTGTTAACTTTAATTGATTATTGCCTCGCTTTAACCGAAAAGTTAAAAACAAGTGGAAAAATTCGGAAAAAAACCTCGACTTTCTAACTCTATTCTAAGAGAAAATTGCTATAAAAAATAATAAATTGTTTAAACAATTTACGTAAACATCTAAGTATCAGTTGAATGTAATATTTTATGTATTAGAAACAATTTTTATTTTTTAAAAACCCAAAAATGTCATAATTAGCGCCAAAAACTCGCAAAACCCAATTTTTCACTTATGAGGTTTTTTTGAGATCCTATAAAACAGACTTAAGGGTGTGATATTTAAAAAGTAATTGTTCATTTATATTCTTTATTTAAAAAAAAATCATTTATTTTTGGTGGAATCGAACAAATTTGGGGGGTGAGAGCATGAAAATTCGAAAAAAAAATGTTCCAATGCATTTTTGGTCCAGCATGCACCAGTGATGGAAATGAGGGTTAAAAGAAAATATGCGTTAATTCTTTTTGAAACGTTTCGGTCACTGTTTGGATCCTCATCAGTCAAAAAAACATTTATTAGATCTGTAAAAAACATACAAAGGTAGAAAAAATGTATAACAAAGTAAAAAATAATAGATGATAAAAGTTGACAATATTTCGTAAAAAAAAAACTCAAGAATAAAATAAGTAGAAGAAAGGTTGTCTTATAAAAAAGAGGCCCTCAATTTTGAATATATAATATAGACTTAAAATTGAGGGCCTCTTTTGCATGAGACAACCTTTTTTCTACTTATTTTATTCTTGAGTTTTTTCGATATATTGTCAACTTTTATCATCTATTATTTTTAATTTTGTTACACATTTTTTCTACCTTCTTTGTATGTTTTTTATAGCTCTAATAAATTTTTTTTTTGACTGATGAGGGTCCAAACAGAGACCGAAACGTTTCAAAAAGAATTATCTTATTTTTTCTTTTGACGTTCATTTCCATGACTGATGCCTTACTACTTAAGATAAAAAAGGTCGTGATCAAAGATACAACATATATTAAATATTGTAGGTTATGGATGCAGATTATGTGTACAGTTCCGAATGTATCATGCTGATGCAAGGGAATTTGATTTGCATCGGCTTTAAAGCTTAGAATGGCATGGCATAATAGTGTCATCTTAACCTACGTATCCAAACACTGCAAATTTATTTGAAATCACAGGAACACGCTGTTGAAAAATATGAAATTAAAAATTATATCATTTATATTATCTCTAACTTGACAATTGTCATACATTTTGTGGAAATAACTGGGAACAAAATGGTTTTGACAGCTGGATGACAGTTTGATTCGAGATTCTACGATTCTCAAAATGAGAACAATGTTCTCAAATTTGTTGCACCTAGAAACAACGCCAAAAGTGGTGTAGATTTGAGGATCTGCATTCTCAATGGATTCTTTTGATGAAAAAGGTTCTGCACCTTCTGGTGTCACTCAGAAGAGTAATATCGGTTATTTTATCTACAGCCATTAAATTTCATTGCCCTCTTTGGAATTTTCAACATTTAATCGATAAGAAATGAGTATCTTATAAAAGTGCTAGTGAAATTAAATAACATAAAGTCAATCATTATAAATAATAAAAATTTAGTAAAAATATATTTTATTCAATACACACATATATAT
>JBAGKK010493179.1:0-15555 GCA_037177015.1 Euceroptres primus
TAGTATTTTGGCCTGCTGAAATTGAATCTGAAGTCAGAATTGCCATACTGAATCGTATTTTTAGCAACCTCAAAAACAGTCCATTATAAATTTTCAAAGCCCTATACCTCCTTTTTTTGCGAATTTGAATCCGCCATCTTGAATTTAAAAATTTCATTTTTCTGACTTGAGAATCGTTCTCAGAGAGTCCAAAAACCCACGAGTAAAAGTTTTCAGAGCTGTATACCTTTTTTTGTAAATTTGGACCCACCATTTTGAATCCGCCATCTTGAATTTGAAAAATTTAATCATCGGACTTAAGATTCGTACTCGTCGACCCCAAAAACCCCCGAGAACAAATTTTCAGAATAATATGCTTCTTTTTTATGGCCCTGTGTGAGCGAAAATGATAATTTTTCCATTTCTCAATTTCTGGGAATTCCATAGCTATAGTACACTTAAATGCTCCTAAAAAATGATAAAGAATTATTGAAGGTAATGTACCAGACTGTCAATTCGCAAAAAAATGTATTTTGCCATTTTTCTAGTGTAGTGCGAATTTTGATACTTTTCTGCATTTTCTGGCCCACTTTGCGCTTTGAGCTCAGCGGAGTTTCGCAAGTACCGTAGCCACAAAGCGGGAAGTACCTAATCTTTCTTTTTAGACAAAGAAAAATACAAAAATGTCCAAAATTCGAAAAAAAAGTTAAATTTATTTTTGATTTGAATTTTTAAATGACAAATACTTAATTTTCCAAAAAATGCGCATGATCAATGGAAAGGGCGTGATATCCCAATTGAAATTGTAGTGGGAAAAAATTGATTTCATTGATATTAATATAGTTATTAATCATCAAAGTAGATGGTATCCGTACAAAACTAAAAAATTACACCCTCTTCCTATCGGTAAATATGTTCGCCAGCGATAAAATTTTTTTCCATAAACTACCATCCAATAGAACTACACTTTACCGAACTTTAAGTCCGATCGAGTCCGATTGATTGTTGGGTCGGGGCAGTTGAGAAATAAATTCCCATATATAATATTGAAGGAATTGAAAATGTACAATTCGACCAAAATAATTTTCAAAATTTAAAGTTTTCAATGTCCAACCTTAGAAAAAAATTCCTTAACTTAAAACGGATCGATTTACCTATAATACTACAAGATTTTACTAAAGATTAAAAAAATCTAATCATTTATAATATTGAAAGAAATTAAGATTTACAATTTTGCTAAAATAATTAATGCTTCCTCTATGAGGAAGCAAATTATCTATGTTTTGTTTCATCATAACGAGAAAGCAATGTGCTCATGATATGAGGATCAAGAAATATAGACTTCGTGAAAACACCCGAAATCGAATTCACAGCTAGTTTTAGTTTAACAGGGCACTTTATGCGCTTTAATTCTGATAGAGACTGTTCGGACGTGGAATGGACTAAACAGAAGGAATTTTCAAAAAGCCGATTCTGTCTATCTATTTTTAACAATTTTAAATCCTTTTGAATATCGCACGATGTTGAACTCTTAGAAGTTTTCTTCAGATGCCCAACAATTTTTTTCTTATTTACGACTTAAAATACTCTTACGACATTTGCAAAACATATTCAGAAAAAAACTGGGATGGGCAAGTTCTTTGCAGGTAAAATGCGTTCACGCTAGGCGTTCAGTCCGAATGCGAAGATAGCTCAAGTCATAAAATATATTTTTCAGATTCCCCATACCGAACAGCAATTAGCGGTGCTGTTCTTAAACTACAAGAAAGTGGAGAACTTGGACAATTAAAAGAACATTGGTGGAAGAAAGTTGAATCAGACCCTGGATGTAATACTAATCGTGGTGGAAGTGGAGGAGCCGATGCTGATGCCTTAAAAATGTCCAATGTTGGCGGAGTATTTCTTGTTCTTATGTGTGGTTGCGGAGTTTCGTTTCTAATAGCTCTATGCGAATTTGTATGGAATGTACGAAAAGTTGCTGTGGAGGAAAAGGTAATTAATACACAAAGAGAAGACTAGTCACGCATGATGTTGACTGTCATGATCTATCGTTTGGGATAGGTTTCATCCTTGGACAAGCTTAGGCCACTGACTATGTACTTTTGGCGGTCATCCGTTTTCAATTTTTTTTCATTCAAAACAAATAGGTACAATTTTTCTTGAAAATTCAATAGTTTCCAAATTAATAACGATAATCGACTTTTTCTTTTTGATTTTGGTAAAGTATTTCGCATTCTTTTTGAATCCATTAGAAAATTTTAAAAAAGTTAGGATTGTCCAAATGGCAACCGTTTTTTGGAAAATCATAAAGTTTGATATTTTTTCAAAATACGCGAGATATAGAAAAAAGTTTTCTGGCAAAATTGCTCCTTTGAAAGGCGCTACAAATGTTTCCTATTCCATTTTTCGTTGTTTCACACCGTTTTCAGAGTACCACCAGAAGTATAAATTTACGTAAGAGGAGTAATTTTCTCGCGAAATTTAAATTACAAAAACATTGTTGACATTGATTTTCATTATTATCACCAAGTTCTTCGAAAAACGTAGTTATATGAAAATTTAAAAAGTCACATTTCTGGCATTAACTCCTAAACTTTGTTTGTAGGGTGTTGTTTAGATATGAATTCAATGAGATATTGACCCTGATAGCAATAGGATATTGCGGGATATCCTATTTCATCCCATTTAAGTCTCAAGTTACCCCAGTGATATCCCTGGGTTAACCTACGGGATATCCTACATGGCGAAAATTTTAGGACGTAAATAGGATATTCAAATGTTCCACGTTGAATATTCCAAAAATTTCAACATCCTACATGGGACATTTGAATATCCCATTTAGGTCCCAATCACATCCCGGGATATCTCCGTGATATCCAAAATGTCGCCATGTAGGATATCCCGTCTTTTAACCCTGGGATATACTTAGGATAATCCGGGTTCTAAATGGGATCAAATGGGATATCTCGCAATAAACAATTGCTGTGAGCGGATGTTACAGTCTCGTTTACTTGTAGTTTTTAGACCCTTGTTCTCTGAAAATTAGGATGAATATTAAGAATTTTGCAAGACGGACTATGTTTTGTGACTTCTTATGATTCTTATTGAATTATTATTCATTGAATTTTTAAATTATTCATTGAAATTATCGAAAATAGTTTACACAATTCTGATTTTTCAAAATCCAGTATTCAAGCGCGATTCAGGAACTAAAAGCCACCTGCATGGACGCACAAACTGAAAATATACAAGTTAAACAAATTGAAAAAAATCCAAAGAAAAACAAATGGTTTCCAAAATAGATTTCGCATATTTTTGTTGCAATTTATGCAGGATCCTTCTACTTTCCTCCTGCATTCGACTCGTCTCGTATTAAATCATAACAATCGACAGTAAAGACGTTTTTATAAACTCTATATTTACAGTCTATAGCTTTCCGGCAAAAAGGCTTGAATAGAGATGAATTGAAAATTTCAATTCATTTGAATCCCCAATTCTGCATCAGTTTTGAATTCCATGAGGAGAAATTGTAAAAGAACACATTTAATTCTTTTTAATAAGATGCGAAAACATGAAACGGAATTGAATTGGAACGGAATGAGTACTGTTTAATTTTAATAGGTTACAAAATAAGGACTCTGGAAAAATCATTAAAATGAACTAAATCCGAAAGAATTTCTCATCAACCGACGTGACGGTTGATGAAAAAAAATTAGTTTATTTGATAAGATTATTTAAAAAAGAGAACCTAAACTCTCCTGTCGAAAAATGAGTGCCTTAACAAACACATTTCTCCATGTTATGTTGGGATCTCAAGTAAATAGTCCGTGTATATGGTAATAGTGATATTTATTCAATATGTATAAGCGAAGTAAGTAACTTACAATGGTTCCCAGTCGGAACACACAGAGACGATACGATCGTGTCTACGCCATGCCAGGAAGCGTCTTCCTGGCATCCGCATGATCACGTGATCCATCGTAGCGTTACGTCCCCAACATGGCTGACCTAGACGGGTACATTCGAAAACAACATTCCTTTCCCTTTAAAAGCTATGGATGGAATCTATCCGGCTTCTGTTTAGTTCTAACGGAACGTCTCGGGGTTCCTTGTATCGGAGTACTTTGAGTTTTTGCCGGAGACTTACTTTTCCTTTCATCTGAGGTTGAGGGATTTTCCTCAGTGGCCTTGTGATTGTTAGGTTGGGAAAAAGCCTACACTCTTTCACTTGGATGCTCAGAGTCGTTAAGTTGACTTGGTTTTAATTGATTGATATGTATTTTTCTAATACTGTTATCCAACAATTTTATTAGATACGTGACGACACCGAGGCAATCCATAATTCTCCCGGTCAACTATTTAACTGAAGACTTTTTTATGAGGTTCCGACCTAGAACCTTATTATTCACTGAGAAACTACGAGTTTCTTCCTCTTAGTTATAATTTAGTTTAAAATTATCTTGAGGTAGTAGCATAGAGGGCGGCGTTCTTAATTTGAACGCTAATAACCGTTCCGCAGGGCTAGCATTCGAAACTGTACACGGAGTTGATCAATACGATGATACACATTCTGATAAACGCATACGTAAGGATTTTTTTAAGTTCCTGGACGACTGTGATATTACATTTTTGATAATAAGTTCTTTGAAAGTCTGAACCGCTCATTCGACGAGTCCGTTTGATTTTGGGTGGTAGAGAGAAGTTAAAACTTTTATATTTTTGTTTTCAAAGTAATTCGCGAATTCTTTAGCGTTAAATAAGGAGCCATTATCTGACACGATAGTGTGGAGCCAACCAAATCTAGCAAAACACTCGTGTAAACATTCTAGGATAGACTCCAGATTTGTTAAATTTACCATCCATACTTCTATCCATTTAATATAGTCATCTACTGAGATTAGGAATTTCTGAAGTTGAGTGTCTAGAAAATCAATATGAACGCATTGACAAGGAGCTTCCGCCTTCAGCATTGAAACACTTACTTTTTTCAGGTTTTCGTTTTGAGACAATTGACAAGGTTTAGAAGCCTGACCATGTCTCACAAGGTCGTCTTCTAGTCCCTTCCACCAAACAAAAGATCTGGCGAGCATTTTATAACATACTGTACCGGGGTGATCTTTATGAATTATTTATTCTTAAGACTTCTTCTTTTAATTTATTCGGCATTATTACCTGATTTCCAAAAAGTGAACAGTCTGACTCAACTGACAGCTAGGCCCGGTTTGTATAATAGATTTTGACGTTCTCTGGAATTGACTTTTCGTGCGGCCATCCTTTTTCTACACATTTTTTTATTTCGATCAAAACATGGATTTGATACTGTTATTTTTGCGATTTCTTTAAACGGCAAAAACTTTTCTTTGAAATGATTATCAACTGATCATTGCAATCATAAATAATCATAAAATGACTGATACGCTACCGATATTTTCCTGCGGTAATGGCAATCTTCATAATGCGTCCGCACGAACGTTTGCCTTGCCGGGTTTATATCTTATTTGATAATTATACGTTGACAGAATCAACGACCAACGCAATAAACGTGCTGTTGTCATCTGAGGCAAACTTTCACTCGGATTGAATATGAATTTCAATGGTTTATGATCCATGATTAGTAATATTTTTCTTCCGTAAATATTTTTGTGGAATTTTTTAACTCCAAAAATAATTGCTAAGGCTTTCCGATCAATTCTACTGTAATTCCGTTCATTTTTCGACAGCGTAGAAGACGCATAGGCAACAGGTTTTTCTTGGCCATCGACAGTTTGTGATAACACAACGCCAACACTATACGCGCTACTGTCAGACGTTACTATTGTTTCGTGAGACGGATCATAAACGACTAAGGTCGATTTTTCAGAAATTAAATTATTTGCTTGTTCATATGTTTCCTTGCATTCCTCAGTCCAGCACCACGTAACTCCATCGCGAGTTAGCTTATTTAACAGTACTAAGATATCTACTGACATTAGTAGGAAGCTATGCATAAAGGTTAATAACCTCAGAAATGCTTTTAAATGCGTAACATCGGTGGTACTTGGTGCTGATCTGATGGCCTTGACCTTATCCGGATCTGGGTGCAATCCCTCTTTATCTAAAATAAATCCTAAGTATGGAATGCTTTTTACAAAACAGTGACTTTTCTTGGAATTAATTTTAACATTTAATTAATTTAATCGAGATAAGGATTTCTCCACTCTTTATACACATTCTAATAGGTAATAGTTTGAAATATCGCAGGAGCTGAACTTAATCCGAAACAGAGACGATTAAACTGATACAATCCCCAGGGTGTGGTGATTGTGAGCAGTTCTCTACATAATTCTTCTAAACTTACTTGTAAATACGCATTTGACAAATCAATTAGGCAAAATATCTTGCGGTTTACCATGTCATTAAAAATATCGTCAATACGCGGAAGAGGATATTGATCTATTTTAATACATGGATTCAAGGTGACTTAAATCAACACGTACTCAAATTCTACCGTCTTTTCTTTTTGTTACTACAATTGGTGATGCCCAATTACTAAATGACACCTTTTTCAAAATATTAGCTTTTTCAAGTTTAGTGATTTCCTCAAAAACTGTATCTTTAATAGCATACGGTATTTCGAAGTGTCCGTGAAAAATAGGTTTTGTATTTTCTTTTAAAATTATGTTTACTTGAAACTTTCTAATAAGTTGTGAGTTATTTTTTTCGAATATTTTTGGGTATTTTATTTGCCAATTTTGACGCATTTTACTGGTGTTAATCGACACTATAGTTTCGCATGAGTTGATTTCTTTATTTTGACATGTTAATAGATTTTAAAGCCACGACGGATTTAACGTATTTAACCAATTACGACCTAATAGAGGATTTCTTACCGACGACTCAGTTACAATTAATTTTGAATTTTTTCCGACCCTATCATGGTAAACAATATCGACGGATATTTCTCCTCTGACAATAATGGTATTTTTTTTGGCGGTGACTAGGCGAAACTTTCTGGGCTGCAGAGGATTCTTATGACACATTATCTGGAACGCTTTTTCTGGGATTAGAGTGAGCGCGGCTCCAGTGTTGATTTCAAATTCGACAACCTGCGCCCCCTCTTTGTTGCACTTAACCGCACTGATAAGGCTTTGCCTTCTCTACTGACTGATTTCTTATCACTCGCAGATTCCACTGCACCTATCGACGCTTCCTTTTAGAGACAGCTGACTGGAGACTAGACTAGAGAAACGACTTCTCTTCTACTAGCCTCATAAGTATGGATTTTATTTATAACGTAAGCCGGTAAATCATCGTCCACCTCGCATTGGTTATTAGCTGCCGGTGTTTTGTACATTTTTGAAACATGGCCCATTTTTCCACACTTGAAGCACTCCCACTTGCACGCTGGCCACTCAGCTTTTGTGTGCGTGTTACGTCCACACCGTGAACACATGTAATTTCCAGACTTGTACTGCTGGTTATCTTGACCTTGTGACGACTTTGGAGACCACTGATTTCCACGACCTTTCGCCGATTTTGAATTGCCTTGGAATTTTTGTCTCTGATTCTTTATTTGTTGCACTGACAATATTTCCGACGGTTTTATTTTAATTTCGTGTCATTCCTGTTTAATCATTTCCATATTGAGGACCAAGCTAGCGGCTTTCTCAAATGTTAAATCGTTCTAGAAAGTAATTTTCTGATTAGGCTTTCATCGTTTGAGCCTACTATTAATTTATCTATTAAGGCTTCGTCGAGGAAATTGTCGAAATTGCAATTTGTGGATAACTATTTGAGATGGGCTCTAAAATCTGTTACTGATTCTGCTGGTTTTTGTGATCGATTATACAATCTATAACGCGCAGGAGCCTCCAACTCTTTAGGGCCGTAATGCTTGTTTATTATGTCAACGAGTTCTTTCAAGGTCTTATCCTCAGGTTCCGTCGGCAAGCACAATTTTTTAATACCCGGTACATTTCGACACCAATTAATACGAAGGGAGCTGCTTTATTTTCCGTACCTTGTGTTTTACTGAGAGTAAAGAATGCTTGCATTCTTTGTATGTAATTTTCTATCGGTTCGAGTTCCAAATTAAATAGGGGAATTGACCCTATAATTCCCGACGGCACGTTTAACACACACTTTCGAATGAACATTAACTCGTCTTGCTTCCTAATGTCTAGTGACTCGCAACTTTTCCGACCACGCGATTGCGCACTGATTCGAGGTTAGAATATGTCACTTCTAATTATCTTGAGCATTCTATCCTCGTCGTCAAATATGTTACTTTTGGATCTCAAGTAAATAGTCCATGTACATGGTAATAGTGGTATTTATTCAATAGGTATAAGCGAAGTAAGTAACTTACAATGGTTCCCAGTCAGAACACACAGAGACAGTACGTTCGTGTCCACGCCATGCCAGGAAGCGCTTTTCTGGCTTCCGCATGATCACATGATCCATCGTAGCGTTACGTCACCAACATGGCGGGTGACGTAACGTGGCCTAGGCGGGTACATTCGAGCACAATACTCCACAACATTAAAAGCAGAAAAATCAGTTCTGACGACGAAATGCAATTAACCAACTGTTTATAAGAATCGTATATTTAATATAATTAAACAAAAACACTGAAAGAAATGCGTATTTTCGAGATATTTAACAATTCGCGATCGTTGTGGACTAATGTGTCTGCTAAATATGGAATGACGCGGGAGTTGGAATGCAAGAAAGAAAATGGAATTAGAAATGCCGAATTTAAACCTTACGAAATGGATGAAAAGGAATTGAATTTTTAAAAATGTCTCACCGAATTAACTAGGGATTAGATTTCTATAAAATATATCTCGAGTTCCAAATGTATCATTTGGAATAGAAAGACTTTGGATTTGAAAGTAAACCAATTCCGATTTTCTGCATTAAAAATCTGATGCAGAATCAGAAATACATTCGAATTAAATAATGACCATTTTAGCATTGGGATTAAGAAGCTAAATTCTATTCTATTCAAGCCTTTTTACCGGATTGTACACTATTACAGGAATGAGGCCCTAATCTTGGATCTCAAAATAAATTAACACGATTAACATCAAGATTTAAGAGTTAATGTCCGCAATTTGATTTTTTAAATTTCCAAAGAAATAAGTTTTTTAAAAAATTTGGTGGAAATAATGAAAATCAATGTCATAAATGTTCTTGTAACCTGAAGTTGATGAGAAAATTACTCGTCACACGCCCCGGCTTAGTCCTTGAATGGTCAAGACGGGTATCTCCATAATGCAGATAAATTTGCACCACATCAAAGCCGCCTCGGCGATTCTAACTAGACGTATGGCTGTGGTGCACACAGGTATAGCCATAATCCAAGAACCCTGATTATACAGGGAGACGATTAGTGGCCTGAGAGTGTGCGGCTCCATATTCAAGGGGCCACACGAGAAATTACCAAGGGCGTGCATAGCCATTAAGGGTAGGGACGCACTGTTAGTGCCTCAACTTTGCTCCAGAGATCCCGCTGTGATCCAGGTGAGGCTCAGGGGATTGGACGGAGAAAGACTCGAGGTATATATTGCCTCAGCTTATTTTCCAGAAGATGCTGAGGGTGCCCCTCCTCCTAGACAGGTCGAAGCTCTTGTACTGTACTGCTAGGAGAGGAAGATCCCTCTGCTGTTGGGTTGCGATGCCAATACCCACCATACAGTGTGGGGAAACACGGACATCAATGACAGAGGAAGAGACTTATTAGACTACTTAGCGGGTACGGAGTTAGAGATACGAAATCGAGGTAATTCACCCACATTCCGGAACAAAATCAGGAGTAAGGTTCTTGATGTGACTCTGTGCTCAGAGGTCCTGAGGAACGCTGTGGTGGACTGGAGATTCTCCGACGAGGAGTCCCTTTCGGACCACAATACATTTTGTTTTGGTTAGCTCTAAGAAAACTGGCGGTTAAGAACGTCAGAAACCCCAGGAATACGCCCTGGGACTTCTATTAAGAGGAACTGAAAGGTAGACTTGTAGTCTTCCCTACAAGCTACGGCACCATAGATGAGCTAGAGCATGTGGCAGAGTTCCTGCGCAGGGCTCTGGTTACATCTTATGAGAATAATTGTCTGTCGAGTACAATTAAGTCTAGAAAGGGAAGCTAAATGGTGGAATGCGAACCCAGAGAAGCTCCGTAGGGAAACTAGAATATTGTACAATAGGGAAAATAAAACTAAACTATCTTCGGACTGGGACAACTATAAGTCAGCTCAGTTTGAATATAAGAAAAAGATTATGAAGTATAAACAGGAGGGATGGAGGGGCTTTTGCGAGGAAACCAAGAGCATTCCTGAAACAGCAAAGCTCCATAAGCTCCTAATAAAAAATCCAGAGGCTCACTTCGGGCTCATATGGCTCGACAGAGTTAAGTTTACGGAAAATGAAGAAGAAAGCCTGAACTATCTGATGGAGGTTCACTTCCCAGGATTTCAGAGAACATACAGCGACAGGGTATGGTGTACTTCGGGGGGCAGGAGAGGGAGAAGGCTGAATATGGGTTCTCTGCCAAGGTTGTAAATTTCAAAGGGGTCAAATGAGCCATTAGGTCATTCTGACCCTTTAAGTTACCTGGACCGGATGGTATCTATCCGGTGCTCTTGCAAAAGGGTCTTAAATATATCGCCGCCCCATTAACTAAATTATTCAGCGCGAGTATCTCCTTTAAACACGTGCCTATGGCATGGAAAGACGGCAGAGTGGTCTTCATACCCAAACCAGGGAAGGAGGGCTACACCGCTGCCAAGAACTTCAGACCGATCAGCTTGACGTCTTTTATTCTAAAAACGTCGGAGAAGCTGGTCGAGAGATACATTAGGGACGAAGTGCTCTCTGCCACCCAGTTGCACGAAGGACAGCATGCCTTTCAGGCGTTTTTGGTGGAAACAGCGTTTCATGCTGCTGTAACGAAACTGGAGCAGCAGCTGGAGCGACAGAGATATGTGGTGGGTACTTTCCTGGATATAGAGGGGGCTTTTAGCAATACCCCTCCAGAATTCATCTGTCGAGAAACCTCAAGATGCGGGGTGCCAAACTAACTGGTTCATTGGATTGGCAGCATGCTGCGATTGAGTCGACTCAAGGCCAGGTGGGGTGATGGCTGCGTTGAGGGGATCGCGCCGCGGGAGTGCCCACAAGGAGGGGTTTTATCGCCCCTCCTGTGGTGCATGGTGGTGGACAGCCTCATACGTAGGCTTAATGCTGAGAGGTTCTATATCCAAGGCTATGCAGATGATTTTGTGATTCTCGTCAGAGGATACGCTGGATACGTTGATGGGCCTTACAAATCAGCACTGCGAATTAAAGAGCTCTGATGCGATAGCTCAGGGCTCACAGTGAATCCGGAGATGACCAACTTGGTCATCTTTACGAGGAAATATAAGACTCCGAAGGTCAACGCTCCTGCTTTCCGCGAAAGGAAGCTGACGATCTCAGATTCGGTCAGTTATCTGGGAGTTATTCTGGATAGCAGACTGAACTGGGGGAATCAGCTTAAAGCGCAGAGCAGGAGTTTTGTGAAAACCTATTGGACGTGCAGGAGGGCCTTTGGGATGGCGTGGGGCTTGGGATCCAAGATGATATCTTGACTCTATTCGACCGTGCTTAAGCTCAGGCTCTTATATGCAGCGATAGTCTGGTGGACACAGACCAGGCTTAAGACTGTGCAAGACAAACTATGTCGCATTCAAGCAATGGGCCGTTTGGGAAGAGTTAATAGATGGACCTGGGGGACTGAACACACTAGACTCCCAGAAGACATTAACAAGCTGCATATTCTTGGAATGAGGCAAGATAAAAGTACTAAACGCTTTAATTTTACCGAAGCTTTCCGAGTCATCATCCCGAATAGGGAGGTATGGAGGGCATGTGATAACCCTTTTCTCCAAGGGGACATCTGGTATGCAGATGGGTCCAAAGCGGTAAGAGGGACAGGAGCGGGCATTTTTGACAGTTCAGGAAAAAGGGGGCTAGAGATTCCACTGGGACGATATACAAAAGTCTTCCAGGCGGAGGTCCTGGCTGTACTCCGATGTGCTGAGATACTTAAAGAAGAGAACGCCAGTGGCAGGCAGATTACATTCTGCTCTGACAGTCAAGCGGCATTAACTGCAGTTACAAAACCAGACATAACATCAGAGCTGGTTTGGGAATGCAAACGTGCACTAAACCAACGAGCAGAAAGAACTGACGTGACCCTAACATGGGTCATTGGGCATACATGTGTCAAGGGCAACGAAAAAGCGGACCAGTTAGCTAAACGCGGTGCAGCTAGAGGATACATTGGACCAGAACCGGTACTGGGCCTAGCGTCATGCTGCATCGGTACGGCTATTAAAAATTGGGTCCAGACAAAACACGGGGAATACTGGATAAGCACTAAGGGTTGCCGACAGGTAAACGTCACCCTGGGCGACACGTACATGATGGACCGGGCCAGGGAACTCCTGGAGCTTACCAACAAAGACCTAAGGATAATGGTGCGGATGCTCACTGGACACAGCCACTTAAATTACTATAGGTATAAATTGAAGTTAAGCCCTACCACCGAATGCAGGAGGTGTGGTAGGGACGACGAAACAGTACTGCATGTTTTATGTCAGTGTCCGGCGCCTGCTGGGCCTAGGCTACAGATGCTCGGGATCCCTATCATGGAATCTGAAGAACTAATAACGTACACAGTGGGAGACATACTGGGCTTAATCAATAGTTCCGGAGTCGACCACTAGGTGGCATCACATCAAGGTATACTGGTGCCCGGAATGCCGGGCTCAGGTTGTAGGTACTCGGGTTCCCCTACGGAACCCGAGGAACTAGCAACGCGAATAGTGGGAAATCCTCGGGCTTCATTATGAGGTCTGAGACCGATCACTAGGAGCAGACTATTAAGGGTATGGCACAATGGGCTAAATTGCCTGAGCGCCAAGGGGGTACTAACCGTGCTCCCTGACCGACTATACAAAAACAAATACATTACTCCTCACATGTACGTTAATAGTTAGAATCGAAAAAAAATATTTTGAAGACACACGTCTCCTTTTTGCTAGTGCCACCTGCTGCGAGATAACAGCAGGCACTAGCGGGAGAATCGTACTAGGTTATGACCCCAACCGAAGAACCCAAGCTCGCTCGTACCTTAGCAAACGTAAGGCAAGCAGTCTAACGTTTCATTTTTGTCCACGCACCTGTTGCGAGATCCACAGCAGGCACTGACTACATCGTTCAACTCATCACACATGAATATAACTCTTTTTGGGGTCTGACTAACAAAAATCAGCCAGAATTATCCAGATGTCAAAAGTGACAAAGCTCACGTTTGATGGCAGGATACCAAATTAGCGTTAACTTCATTTATCAATTATACCAAGGTATTGCCGACCACCCAGTGAAATCGTCATCGCTAACCCCACAAGGAAACGATACCATTACCGTTCTCAGTGCAATCTCGGCACTTCCAAGTTGCTTTGAGACTTGGACACGTTCAAGTTACACCATGTGTGATGCTTCGACGTTTTGCAATGCCCACCTTCAGCTCCTGTCTGCTGAAGCTAAAACACCGCGCAAACGGAAAGGGTGGTTCAATGCCATCGCTTGCATCAGTCTGGCTTGTACTATATACAAGCTCTGTCAAGTTGCCACGAATTTAGCGCCCAGAAACCGTGATTTCGCTAACTATTTTCAAGGGAACAACTTTGCTACAGAAATTTTTTCATATCTTGCATATTTTGAAAAAGAAATCAAAGTTTTATATTTAAAAAAAAAAACAGTTGCCATTTCGTCAGTTCTTAACTTTTTCAATTTTCCAAATGGATTCAAAAAGAATACGAAATACTTAATCAAAGTCGAAAATAAAAAGTAAATTATCGTTATTAATTTGGAAAATATCGAATATTTAAAAAAAATTGCACCTATTTCTTTTGAAAAAGGGGCATAGCAGGATAAGCATGTATTTACCGCCCCCAATGGGATCTGGTTGAAAATTTTACAATAAATTGATATTGATGTGAGATTTAATTTCCCAAAAGATTATATCTGAAAAAAAATTTTATAGGAGATATGGGGGAAAAACAAAACTCAAAAAAAATTTTTTTCTCGCGAACGGTTAAACTGATTTTAATGAAAAAATATGTTATGGGGTTCCATAGTACAATGTATAGAAAAAATCATGGAGTTTAAAAAAAAATTTTGAAAATTTTTTGAATTTTTTTTTACGGGACGCACTTGAGGCACAATCACCATTTTCTTCTTTAAAAATCTTTAACTACCCTAGAATAACATTTTCCAGTTTCAAAACAATCGGAGGGGTAGTACATAGTTTTAAAAAATAAAGATCTTCAGCGCGACACGAGCGGTGATCCCAAAATGCATTACAAAATTTTTTTTATAATAGAGGAGCGCAATCTCCTCCATTTTGTGTGGTTTTTGAAAAAAGCAATTGCTTTTTATTTCAATATTAACCCGTGCCTCCAGACCTCTGAAATTAACATAGGATTTTACATAAGGAATGCTCATTCTTCGAAAAAATGGCAGATGTCTACTTGTTATTCACTTTTTGCAAATTAAAGTTTAGTCACTTCTTAAGGAATGTTCAACGAATAATTTTTATAAAATAACCTTTAATTTTTATCCATCTAACCCCTTTATATTATGCCCGGAAAATGCCCGACAAAATGGAATATAGCAGGTTTATGTAAAATTCTTGCTAAAATTGCAAATTTTGGAATTTTTTTTTAATTAATTATTTTTATTCGATAAGTAACAAAATTCCAAGTATTCTCTAACTAATTTAAAATTGTTTAAACAATGGTTCTATGTTCAAAAAATTGTATTTTCCCTATAAACCATGATAAGTTGATATTTTTTTGGATTAATGACACAGCAAGTGAATTTTGAGAATAATATTTTTTGCTTAAGGGGACTATGAATGTCTGCACGGCCGAAAATCAAGAAAGCTTCGTGCATAGATTGTCGAAATATGAATAAACCAATATAGCTGTTATTTTGAACATTATTTACTACGCTGTTCTACATTAAAAAAGTGCATTGCACGATTTACGATTTTTCAAGAAAAAACAGTTAAACAAAGAGGTGAGAATACGTTTCTTTCTGCGCGAGCTCCTATTTGGCATGATTGCCGGTAAACCAATGAAGTTTAAAAAAATCTTATTTAGGTGTTGTAACGTGTCAATTTTCAACTGCACGTTCTTTAAACGGCTCTTCCCTCTTTCGAAGACACACTTTAGAAATAAAGACTTAACAAAGCACATTTAGTCTTATGTCAAAAGAAATTCAGAATAGGTATTCATTTTAGAATCAAGCTAGGGTTTTCAGATTTTCATGGCCGTATGAGTTTGAAGAATGCGCCGTAAATTTACTTGTCGCGAAGCCTGTATAAGGGCTAGGACGCATAGCCTTGACGTAACCCAGCGCTCTGCGCGGCGTATACGCAAATCGAGTTGCCTGGTTGATGTGAGGCCTCTCCACAGTGGCGGATCAAACGGGTGATATTAAAGGCCTCCGCTATCAACTCTCATCATAATATAATGCATTTTAATTCAC
>JBAGKK010493190.1:0-15552 GCA_037177015.1 Euceroptres primus
AGGAGTCGAAGAGGTGGAAGTGCCACATCTGGCGTTTGAGAAAAATTCCTGAAAACTCTCCTCGCTGTTCAGGTCTGAAGTAGATTATTCCACATGTCGTGAGGGGACTATAAATTATCTTACACTCAATGGAAGCCAAGAAAATTAAATAAATTTAAAAAAAATTTTATTGCAAAAATCGCTCAAAAATTGTAAAAAAATCTTTTTCTCGAAGAAAGTACTAGCTATTGCCTTTTGTGTTTTGAATTTGTTTATAATGATAGTAATTCATGATTGATTTTAATGACACCTTTATAATCTGACACCTTTAATTTCCAAAAAAAAAATTTAAATCGCATGAACATTGAAAGCTCTAGACATTTTTGAACCGTAGATGCCGGAAAGATCCCACCGAGTAACGGTTCAGTAGACAGTTGGAATCGGCTGCTCGCTCTTTGGTCGATGCTAGTAAAGCCCCAATTTGTGTCGCGAGATTTAAATCTAAGATACTTTATTAAGTATTGACGCGTGAAGTTCGGTGAAAAATTAAAAAAAAAAATTGGCGAACGTCAACTACGGGAATTGAAAGTTATTTAATTACGAAATATATCATATTAAACTAGCGACAACAAACTACTTGAAATTAAAAAAGTCCTATAATCAATACGATTTATTTTTTTAAAGGTTGTTTTGTTCTTTAGGAACTTGTTTATCTGATGACTCCTTTCGAGAAACTCCTGTAAGGGTATACAATCTCTAGCACTGGAAATCTTCATAAAAACTTTAGTTTTATCTATAAAAATAATTTTATTTGACTTGTTAAAATGTCCAATATCTATGCGTGTTGTTTTATAGTTGTTGAGAATGTTTAATTCTCTCACGAGGTTTAAATAAAAGGCTGTGAGCTTATTTGACTAAAAATCGGGACCTTCATTTTATTTAAGATATTCTCACGGTCTGTGCTCTCGTGGGTTATATTGTTCTGCTGCATTGAAAGATGCCGTGCTCACTTCTACTTGATGCGAGAGTTTGTGTTTTAATACTGAACAACAAGGAAAGAAGTTTTGGACAGCTCTTGTGTTTGTAGTAGTAGCGCAGTGAACTACGAGTTAACGCGACTGCAACGCCAATTTTCGGGTAGAAATGTGGCACAGCGTTCGTCTCACATTAGGAACACAGCGCTCCCAAAATAAGAGAGCAAACGTCCCAAACAGAGAGCGCGCTGGCGCTTCTCTATTTAACACAGCAGTGGTACGTGTAAGGACTGCAGCTGTCCTAAATTTCTTTCCGTGTAGTGGACAGTTGGAAACCCCTAAATTTTAACCGCGGTCATTCATGGTTTTATGCGCTTAACAATAACAGAATTTAAGTGTTTAAAAAGATACAGTGTTTATGGTTTATTTTGTTCGACCTCCAGTTTAACCTCGAGTGCCTGTTTGTTTTTCGTCCGAGAGCAGTAAGAATTTTATACCATGTGATACCTCCTTCGACGATTTATCGTTGTTAACCGCTACTCGAGGATTGGAAGAGAATTTGCGCTTGAACGGATCATTGGATGCGAACAATTTGTGAAGTGATAGATTTTGCACGTCACAAGAATCTCAAATTAATAAACAAATTCGTATTTACTCCCAGAGCCAGAGCCAGGGTCCAATTGCTTTCAAAAGGCACTCTCGGAACTAAGATCTTTTATTTATATTTTTGTTTGATTTATTCTGTTATATGAAATGTGGATCGAGACATAGTTCCAAGGAGCCGTGATTGTATTTGAGCTAGAGCACTGAGTGAACCATGGGTTTCTCGTCCCTAGAAGGCTCCAAAGGATGATTTCAGATTCAAAGCTTACCGACAAGCCGACCAGAGGGCAGCGGTTTACGGACTCAAAAGACGAAAGATCGGTGGTGGGGCGACCTTATCGAGAGCATTGCACTTAACCATAATTTCCGATTTGTTACTGTGTTAATTTTATGTATTAAATCAACTCTCGAAACATAACAACAATGTCTAATAACTAACTTGTAAAGTTGAGTTGATCTCGATACGTTTGAACAGATCTTTTACTCGATAATATATGTAAGAAAAGCATAGAGCCCAAATTCAATAGTCACGAGTCTGTAATAATTTTTTCGCATTGCAGATGGATCACATGATCAATCCGCCGGTTTTGATTGGTTGATGGGATGTTCCTAATCTCGAGCCTCTCGCGATGGTGTTTTGTTAGAAATTTCATTGTAGACTGGAATATTCTGGAAATTGATTGTTAATAATTGAATTTTGTCGCCTATCTGTTTTCTGGAAATATTTTGAAGTCATAGGTATGGTTTTTATTTGGCCAGTACGTTTGCGGTAATTGTGATTTTAAATTAGGAAATAACAGCCAAAGTGCTTCGTCTATTGCCATTTTGGATTGGTTCGTGATTTAAAGACAAGGTTCTTTCAAAGTATCTTGTATTTTTGGATTTTTGGCCATTGTAGTCACAGGTTTCTAACCACTCTTGCTTAAAAATTAAACCGAAACTTTAGAGTTTGTGATATGGCCTTGAAGCGACAAATATAGAATTTTAATGCAAGATTTGTGTTCGACATGCCCATTTACTGAGCAAGACTGCACTACGTGCAGTAGTGCACACGCACATGTGCAGTGGCGCTAATGTTTAGCGCAGTGGCGCTAAACATCGAGTCAACGCGATCTTCGGTCCATGGGTACGGCACTCAGCCCCGTTTTTGATAACATATTCTCAGTAGTTCCCTTAACTCCCACGAGATAGCTCCATCGTAAAATAGCGATACTGCACATGAGCATCTATCAAATCAAGTGCGCATGCGCGGCGCAATGTATATCAGGGGATTGCATGTCACAGACCGGTATTGTAGCAAAACCCTTTATTTCCAATCTTAATAAAGTAACCAATCTGTCACTTTAATTCAAGAGTTTTTCTTTTCTCCCGAATTCCTGTTCTTCATCGAAAAGTTCTTCCCTACAAAAGAGGAAGGACATTGGAAACGAGTGCCGAAAGAGACCCTTCTTAATTTTTCCTTTCGTGTCCTTTTCCTTTATTCCTTTCTCGCTACCCTTTTCCTATCTTCCGCTTTTCTAACGAGTATCGAAGATTTCGTTCCCTCTTTTCCGTTCAACTCGTTGTCTTTCGTTCCTCTAATGAGAATCTGAGACACCCTGCTCTTGTATCTATAATGAGGATCGGAGTCACCCTACTCTAGTCTTTCGTTTCTCTAACGACGAATATACCCTACTCTAGGCCTCATCAGAGAGGGGAAATTTCAGGAATTTTTCTCAAACGCCAGATGCGGCGCTTCCAACACTAAAACTGCTCACTGAACCATCTACGTCATAAGATTCGAGAGAAAGCACGCAGCGTCAACCACCATCCCAAGTTTTCTGGTTTTCCGTGCTGAGTAAGAAGACCTAGTGGTGGAAACGCCACATCTGGCGTTTGAAAAAAATTTCTGAAATTGAAGATCTTCACCACTATTCCCTACTTTTTTCGCAGTCCTGTCGCATTTTTGAGAATCAAAAACTCTCCTCCCCCCACGTTTGTTTGTTCCAACACAATAAATTGTCATATCATAGTCTATGAAACCATTTTCTTTTCTGACTAGACCTTTTAACTACATAGGATTAATTAAATTATTGATACCGAGATATTCTGTAAGTTGAAAATGAACAATCCGCTCAAAAGGTTTCGATGATAGGCTAAATAGTTATACATGAAAAAACGAAATAGGACATCACTCATTTATTTTTCTACGCAAAAAGACAAATTACTGTCTTAAAGTGTCTTAAAGTGTCTGTCTTAAAACTTAAAGGTTTTGTCCCATTTCATCTTGAACAATTGAAGTCGACTTTTTTTAAACCATTTTATTGTAAATACTAATTTCATAGCACATGCATGGAAACTGCATGTAAGTCGTGGACAT
The DNA here is from genome assembly GCA_037177015.1 of Euceroptres primus. Taxonomy (NCBI): domain Eukaryota; kingdom Metazoa; phylum Arthropoda; class Insecta; order Hymenoptera; family Figitidae; genus Euceroptres; species Euceroptres primus. The sequence goes on from JBAGKK010493190.1 coordinate 3,916, forward strand.
TTTGTCTATGGCAATTATACCGTTTGGTGGCGCTAATTGTACTGTTTCAGTTGTACTCGTCTCGTTTCAATACACATGTGGAGAAACAGATGTCAAGAGTGTAAAAAGGTCGTGTGGCACAATTTTTGCTTCACTACTCGAGAAATGACTTATTTTGTCTATGGTTTAAATGCAGAGAAGTGAAGATCTCCATGCATTGCTCATGAAAAATATGGTGTGGTACACGTGTGGACAGAAAATTTACACTCGTGTGATATTTTCAGCACTCGCGCAAAGTTCTTGTTTCCCCACTTGTATCACAATATACTATTCTACTTCATAAACGAAATTTTGCATACATTACCTAAAACATCTTCCACACGCTTTAAATACATCGTCAATTGGTAATCAATTTGCTTAACCCAGATAATGGAACCAGCAACTGGCGGCAGATCTCTTATCATGCTCATTCTACAGCACTTACTTTGACCGTATTGAACCTGAAAGCAATATTTGTTAAAATTTTTACATTTCTATCGCATGAGCAGGTATTACTTTTGTGTAAAATCTGACCCCCGCCCCTTTACCGTCAAATCCCCTCACTTTAAAGCCCTCTGAGTCCCTGATCTCTTATAGATTAATTCAATTTACAACATCTTATGAGTATACCATGCAAGTTTCATTAAAATCCGTTAAGTTTTAAGGATTTTAAAGATTTTTGATTGCAAATGGAATTTTCTCTCAGCTGATACCTTGGTCTTGAATATGCTTTACAAATACCATTGGCTTTTCTGGATTTTATAGATTTCTGACCGAAAATGGGATTTTCATCTATTATGCCCAGTATCGTAATTATAATTTTAGGCAGATACACTAAAGTATTTTGCCCCATACATGTATATATCTTAAACAACTGACTGAAAGCAGGTAAATTGTCAATTCTAGGTAGTATTATAAATATAATAAATTTGGATTAATTAGTTCAAACGTAGTTAATGCATTAATGGACCTACCTTGAATTTCTCGTGTAACGCTTCGATATCATCTTTTACTCTTTGTATTAATTGAGTTTGATATTCCCTTATAGCTCCGCGAATATGAGGTCTCACAAATAGAGCATTGAATCTTGAAAAGATTCTGAACATTTCGTTAGCGTTTTTAGCTGTACCCAATTGATCTCTCAAGTGCGCAGTTATTCGTGCTTCGACTCGTTCAATTCGCTCCTCATATCTATGGACAGCAGCTTCCCAAGATTCCAAACCTTCTTTCGTGATATCCAAACAATCAACTTCCTTTACATTTTCATAGGCCAAGTTTACTTCTCCAATTGCATTAGCATCAGCTGCGTCGAGAGCAAATTCAACTTTAACATTGTCGTTGTCAGCGTTTTCCATTGTTGAATTGTTATTTTGTCTAATACTAGGTCTGAGTACACGGACAATGACTGTTCTTAACTGCTCGTGTTGACGTCGAAAGCGACGCATATGTTCCATTCTAGTTTGAAGTTTTTTGTGAGCGGGAGATACTCGCCAAACCATTTTCATGTGTTCATCACGTTTCTTTTTAACGACATCTCTCAACAATCCCGTTAATTTATCATATTCGTCGTCCCACGTATTGAATACTTCGAAACATTGACCCATTACTTTCTCAAAATCATCAAAAGGAATGTGCATCAATCTTCGCGTTCCAAGAACCTTGAGTAATTGTTGTCCTAGATCCCTAGAAATTGCTTCCACCAATCTTAAGACTCTCTGTATAGGATACTTAGTACTTCGAATTTTCCTTAGATGTGTAAAAATCTGTTGAACTGCTAAGCGTATTCTTTCAAGCTCAGTTGCTGATAAAAGGTCATTAATAGGAAAATCTTTCATTAGTGGATTATAATCATTGACTGTAGCCAGAGCTTGCTTTAAACCTGTGTCAGTGTCAAAACTGACAGTTGCATGGAAACGTTTTCCATGTTTAAGTATATCAAGAGTTAAGGAGATTTCAAGACTTTCTCGCTTTTCTTGAATCCGATGCAAAGCTCTTTCCAGATTCAACCAGAATGAAATTTCTTGCAGGGCTGTACCAGATTCCGGATCTCGATTTAATTTTGTAACCTGAAACAATATATTTTATTTTTACAAAGTACACTGAAACCTCGATTTATGACGGGTTACGGAGGTTGCCTGAATGGCCTTCGCCTAAATCGAGGTATCTCTAAACGTAAACAAATCAGGACCGTATTCAAAAACTATTTTTCGGTACCATCTTTTCATCAAGACGGCTAATGCTAATTTCGACCAAGATGACTTTGAATAGTATCTCCTCTTCGATTGGAAAACCCAAAACAAAGTTTGAAATAACTCGGACTCGGACACAAGGAACGAATTGCTAATTTAACATAGAATTATTCCTATACCGAACTCGACCATAGTTTCGTATAAAATTACATTTACCTTCTGAATTTCTTTAATCCACCTGTTTACTCCGTTTTGCAATTGATTTAGAAACGTTGAATCTTCCACTTTATCACCAAAGTCTGCAACTTTAGGTTTCCTGCCTTCATCAGTACACTGTTTAATCACCTGTAAAACCACTGGATGAACAGGTAAAGAAATTTCAGGAATATCGATGTTTTGTTGTAAATGCAAAAGACCCATTTCAAGTTCAGCTATTTTCTTTTCAACAGATGGTGCCATTTTATCGCCATCTCTATCTGCTCTACCAGTTTCCTTTACATAACTTTTAAAATATGGTGCCATAGTTTTACTGATCGCATGTAATGTTTCATAAGCAGGTCCGTCAGAAAGTGTAACAATACGTAGTTGAGGATGAATAGCTTTATCAGCTTCTACTAAAGTACCACGTTTTATTAAAACTAAAGATGCCATTTTGGGACTGGTGAAGTGGATCTCATTAGAAACATAGTATATAGTATTTTCTTTTTCATCGTCACCCTCCCCGTTGTCTTCTTCTGTAAACAAAAATGAACTTTTATGTAGTTAAATTTTACAAACTAATTTTTGTAGTTTTATACGGTAAGTCCAGTTGTCTAAGCACATACACATTCTTTGCATTTTTGCTCTAAGAACAAAAGGTTTTGTTCAGAACCAAATATCTTAAGAAGCTGAGCTGAGGGTAAGACCAGGTAATGACGATTAAAAAATTTACTCTCACTGTTCATGTCTTTCTTACTATCGATGAAATTTCAGGAATCAAAGTGGTTCAGTTCAGTATTAAAGGTACTAGTGCAAATTTTTTGCAATATTTCAGGAATTCATTAAAGTTCAAAATAGTAACGGTTGTGTCCTTCAAGGAGTAGGAGGTAAAAATGGGAAAAAATTGTAAAATTTCAAGAATATATGAAGACATGAGAATGACAACTCGCTAAAGACTATTTGAAGTTGGTCCGTGAATTAAGTTATTTTAACTATTACTTAGAGGTCAACCTCAACTTGTCTTTAACCAGTTGTCATTCTCATGTCTTCATATTATCTTTAAGAAAAAAAAAATCGAATATCGATCTCATTCTAATAAAATTCTATGAAGTCCTCATGGTTACTAATTACCAAGTTTTTTAAAAGATCGTTTGTGTAAATTATCAAGATATTATTGTTCCAAAATTCAACACTTTGCACCATCAAGAACAGAATTTTCAAAATTTCATAATACACCCTAAAAATGTAATGGAAATACTCTGAAAATGAGTCCAAGAACATTAAAAAAAACCCCTCGTATACGAGTGATTTTGCTTGTTGCAGTTGCCAGCGAGGTTAGGAAGATGGGCCGCGAGAGAGGCGATGAGGGAGAGGGGAAATTGCGGGATCGAGAGGAGACCAGGGCAAGCGTTTCAGAAGAGAGCAGAGAATTCCTGGAAAGGGATGCGGTATATCTAGGTGACAGTGTGGACTCTTATAAGATGATTCAGGAAAGTGCTAGCAGTTTCGTCTGATACTCTAGAAAGTTGGTAATCCGAGAGCTTGCAGAAAACGAGTGCAAATGGAAGAGATGAAAATTTTACTAGAGAGAAATTAAAGATGACAAGTAACAACATATGGGAATGGTCGACTGATTGATAAGAACCAATCGTGCTGAAATGCATCTCTATTTAAAACGGCTGGAGATATGGCATGCAGAACGAGGTACCGACGCGACGGGTATCACAGATCATGAGGAAACTGAGGCAAATGACAAATGACCTTACCTGTAGACATGAGATAATGGCTTAGTTGGAAACCTTGGCATTCGAGGCTACAAGCTTGGTCAGAAGGGTGCATGTAAAGGGCTTCCAGCCCTTTACAGGTTCCATATAGATGGAACCTGGTATCAATGCAGAGAAGAGTCAGCGACACTGGAGAAGCTGGATCCAGAGGGGAGGAAAAGAAGAGTGCGTGCAGGTATCGGGGGCAACGATTTGGACAATAACAATGAGTGACTGAACGCAGGAGTGGAGGTTAATAGTTATATCAAGGCTACCTGTTGGAATGTTGCGGGATTAAAGAAGAATAAAATAAAAAGAATTTGGAACGACATTAAAAAATGCGATATTTTTGTGTTGCTTGAACCTAAGTAGTAAAAAATAAACAGGGAGCCTTCATGGACCAACTAAATAAAACAGGCAGTGATTATAAGTGGATGTACAGAAAATCAATAAATAAAAACGGTAAAGATAGGGGCAAGAGATGTATATTAGTTGGTATCAAGAAAAATATAGGGGAGGGAGCTAAGATTGAGACTTGTACTAATGGAGTAGTCATCTCAGTGAATAAATCGTACAGCAGGCCTGCATAGCAAGGGGAGTTTTCCTCACGGGCCAGATGTGGCAGTTTTCCCACTACTGCTCTCTCATTAGGTTGAGAGAGTTCGAGCGGTGTGTGGTCTCTCCTCGCCTATTTCCTCATTTACGTCATGAAAGCGAGGAAATGCTGAGGAGAAACCATGCGACATTACCACCACCCTAACTCTCTGAACCTGAGGAGAGAGAAGTAGTGGTGGAAATGACCCATCTTGCTTTTGTGGAGATTCGAGAAAAATTCCTGGAATCTCCCCTTGCTGTGCAGGCCTGTTGTACAGCAACGGTAAGAAATGTAGAATAATCGCTGGCTATAATAATGTGAGAATTGAGTAGATTTTGAAAGAAATTAAAGAGAGAATAGACGATGGCAGGGAAATCGTAGAAGCGATTTTAGTTGCTAGGTATTTAAATGCGACAGTGAGGTACAAACAAGCAGGAGATGGAGGCGAGAAGATTCTATAAAACTTTAGAGATAAGAAATTGAATAAGGAAGGAAAGACTGATAGAATTCTGTTACATAGATGGTTTAATGTTAACCAATGGGGCTTTTGAAGGCGATTGAATAGGACCATCTCATACGTGTAAGACCAGGAGGAGGGAGAAGGCTCAGTGATCGATCTGTTCATACATGACGGAAAGGAAGATGTCTTAATCATAGTTAAGATATGACCCCAAATCAACTCTGACCACCAGGAGTGGGGTTCACAATTAGAGGACCAATTTTTTATTTTTTAATATATTAATAATAATGGTGAATCAGGGAGGGAAATCGCGTGGGTTAGCAAAGAGAGAACATAAAAGCCGAAAATTCGAATAAAATTTAATATGGGATAAAGAGAAAGCACCTTCTTATCAGAAAATATTAACCAAAAAGTGGGTTGATAGCCAAGGGGCATCAAACGTGAACTCGCGATGGGAGAAATTAAAAGAAACGATTAGAGAGACGGAAAGGAAGTTAGGTATGTTAAAAAAGGTGGGAAGAGCGCGACGAGACGAGAGCTACTAGGTAGGGAAAGACTACAAGATTCAACGGACTTTTAATTGTTTGAAGACATCTCAAACGTGGAGGGGGGAAGCAATAAGAAAATGGAGTTTAAAAGGGAAAGGGTTAAAATGAAAAGTATCTTCAAAGAAAGATTAAAGGAAATAGCTGAAGAAAAAAGAAGAAAAATAAGAGAGAGTGGGGATATGGGGGAATTTTGGAGGGGAATCAATAATTGCAGAGTTAAGCAAAAAAGGAAAGGGGTAAATATCCTTAAGGAGGAATGGCTAGAACTGCAATAGGGTACGAGAAAGTCTTTTAAGTTTAAAATACGCAGATGATATCGTGGTAGTTACCAATGATGGGACAGGACTTAGAAGTATGTTTAGTACGGGGGAGAGGTACTTCAGAATTAGCAAATTAAAGATTAATATAGACAAAATAGTTATATTCAGGGGGGAGGGAAAAGCAAAAAGAGGGAGAAATGAAAAGTTTACAGCAAAGAATATACATGCGATATTAAACATATGATATTAATCTTTTTGTAATAACCTTTAGAACTAATGATCCATGTAAAATAATTGTAGCTCTGTAATTGGCCAATAAGGCGTTAAGCTTAAATAAACGCAAATTCAAATTCAAAGAAATAGAGGTAGTTAATAATTTTAAATATTTGGGATTCTGGTTCTCTGCGAAAAATATTTATGGGAATCATATTAGGAAACTGGCAGGGAAGGGAACCAAAGTAACTAACATGGCATAGGAGGTGACGATGAGAGCGGACCAGAAGAGAGGAAATGGAAAGATAACAGGGTAGAGTATGCAAAATGGGAATGGAGATTACTAGAAATACGCCAGATTATTTAGAGAGAAAATTTATGGTTTGAAGCAAGGCGTAGAGCATAAGCTTTTCTAGGTAGAAACTGTAATCTGAGGGAGGATCGACTAGTTGAAATCTGCATGTGATGATTCGACGTGTTTACAAGTAAAAGAGACATTGGGGACCTCTGGTGAGCGCGGAAAAAGGCTGAGAATACAATTTAAAATATAAAATAACCAAAATAATCGAACAATTGCAAAAGGCAGAATGAATGGTTTTATCGATGGTTAGTTATTATTACACAAAAATCTCTCTTTTTATCCTGTTAGAAATATTATAGGAAGCGTAACTGCGCATGAAGTTATAAACTACGCTTTAAGTTATAAACTACGAACTAAGTTATAATCTACGCATTAAGTTATAAACTACGCATTAAGTTATAAACTATGCACTAAGTTATAATATACGCATTAAGTTTTGTAACTACGCACTGAAGTATGATGAAATTAGATCATCGTTATTTTTTAGGGTTAAATTATGCGCCCTAATACTATTTTAAGTATCATAAATGAGTTTTTGGCGCCAGCAAGGCCGATAAACATGTCGTAAAACTTTGTATTTTGAACTTTTCTTGTTTATAAGTATGATTCAGCGAATTCGTAAACAATTGGATGGAGGTATGGAAGGTATATAATCTGGTGGGTGGAGCAAAATGACCTTCTCTAGGATTGGTTAGAAATCTGTAAGATTCCATGACGTCAGCATTGCGATTGGCTGATAGCGAAGGAGAAAGGGAAGAATCCCCTCCAAATTTCTATCTATATAAGAGCTGGACAGCGAAATTGTTAGATTTTCTGTACTTGAAAGCGAGATTAAAACTTGGAAATTGTGAAACGAGTTGAATGAACAAGTTTAAATAACTTCTAAAAGTATAAACTGTAAAATTATCTTTGTGAAGATAATGCACTTCGTTGCATTTAATTTTGCTCAACTTTATAATGTAACAATTTTATCTTTGACTGAGTGAGCTATAAACATTTAAAATAAACAATTCAGTGTTAAGGAACATAATTTTCTTGTTGCGTAATTATTTCAAGTCCGGCCCAATTTAGCGGTATTGGTTTTAACCAATTAAAGTTCAGCAAACGAATCACAATCTCATCGAATCATAGAAGGAGTACAATGGAAATAAAGTATTCCAGGATTTGGGATCACAACACTGCATGAGAGAAAAACTTGGAGCAATTGATAATAGAAAACCTTCTAACTGGGTTAAATATAATGAGGGTAGGTGAATTGGATTGAGATACGTTTAACGTAGTAAAGTCTGTTCAACAAGAGCGGGTACGGCAAAAGTCTATGAAAACTGCTCACCAGATATAAATCATGGTTATGATCTGAAAGAGGAGTATTAACTCTATTACGCAAAGGAAAGAGCATCATATTATCTCTTTTATACGATTCGTGTTACATCGACATTTTGAAGCCAATTTTAGACATAAAATAAGACAAATTATTTTTTATTTTCTGCCATTTAAAGCAACATGATCGGAAATTGATGAAAACTTGTGGGCTTTATCTACATAAAACAAGCTTCAAATTAATCGCACAGTAACGTATGAAAATTCCACTATTCTCTTCTTCAGCGAATAACTTCGCAACTACTGCAGATTATAAATATTGCTAGAAATGATTTTAAAGCTTACATTTCATACTTTATGTTTAAAGTATTTCACATTTTTGTAAGACTGTTTACAGAACGTGACGTCCTTTGAACATGTTTTTTTTTTGTCTTTCTGAGCCAGTAAATCAGACTCTTTATAAGAAATGAATGCTCACAAATAATATTAAAGGAATTGTGGCATCTTTAATATATTGCGTAATAGAGTTAATACTCCTCTTTCAGATTATAACCATGATTTATACCTAGTGAGCAGTTTTCATAGACTTTTCCCGTACCCGCTCTTGTTGAACAGACTGTACGCTCGCTGCCCTTGGCGTCAAAAATTTTCGCTTATAATGCGTGGTAATACATCAGAAACGTTCGGGTTGTGTCGGGAAAACTTTTGATGGAGTCTGTATTCAGAGCAGCATGACACAAAGAAGAGCTCATACAGGTGCAGTCATACCATGAAACACTGCTCATGCTCGCGTCGAACTTTGCTAAAATGTAATACATTTCATGTTTATATTTACGAAACGAAAAGGTCAATAATTCTGATTATTTTTTTATCAAATCTAATCAATACCTCTGTTGTCTGCTAGATTTTTTAAATAAAAATTTGCGTTTAGTCTTTAAATAAAAATAACCGTTTAGTCTTTAAAATTAAAAGAATAGTGCGAACTCAAGTCTTACATAGGTTATATGTTCAAAACTTGCTAACTTTGCTGCCTATTATTTTTCGTTGGAAACGGTCTATCTCTTTTAAATTTCAGAAATAGTTAGATATCACTGTTCTTTTTATTCCGTAAAAATTTGAAAAAATTCTGCTGAAAAGTCGACTCGCGAGCGTTAACCTTAAAGAAAAAGTAGAAGAGCATTTGGAGAAGGGGCGGGACAGGGAAATAGCAAAGTACGAAGGGAAAATTCTAAACTCTAAACTAAATTAAACCAGGTTTAATCCGGACTACAAGTTAATTAAGAGGGAGAGCAGGGATTCTCCCCTACTAGGAGGATGAGAGTAAATTTTGAGGGGCAAAGTCACATGGACACGCTTGCGTTGTGGTAATATTGGGAGGGCGGGTAAGAAAGGATATCCCGATGTTAAATGTAGGCTGTGAGGATCGGTACAAGAAAATCTAGAATATATTTTGAACTGTGATGCAGAAAAAGTAGCTTTAACGGATCACTGGAAAAACTGGAGTAAGCTCGGGTGTGAATAGTCAATTTGGACAATTGAGCCGTTCTCTAGAAAAATGGCTTACGTCGACTTAGGTCGTTTTTTTTGGAGAAATTTATTTTGTAATCTTTGAAATCATAACAGAATGTTTGTTGAATTACGGAGGATTTCGTACATTTTTTACAATAAAAGTGTATACAAACGATATTTCACATGATGAGTAATCATTATCAACATTAATAATACATTTTATATTTAAAACTATGTTTTGAAGTTATTTATCAAGACTTCATAAAAAACTATTTTAAACGAGATGAAAGCATTAAATGTCAGTTGTGGGATTGGCGAAGGGGTGGCATACCCATCCCTTCCATGGCCATGGAAGGGATGGGTATTTACAAAGGATGGTGTAAAAAGAGATATTTTAAAGTATTAATACAACATTTATTGTTATATATGAAAATAACACATCGGTCTCTCAGAAAATGTCGGTCTTTAAAACCGTACTCAGAGGTTTACTAATATGTAAGAGAATGGGAGAAATTAATCAAAGCATAGGAAAAGGGTAAGCGGGGGGAGGGGCGGGCGTAGTGGGAAAAACGAATGACCTTGAGTATGGTCACTAAGGAGTATCCCTCTGTTGACTGATCTGACCATGCACCGTGTCGGCTTCGAGAGTTTCCAGTTATTTTCTTTTTCTAGTTTAACCTATTTTTAAGTCTTTAAAACCGGCGAAAAAAGGCTTAGAGGCTGGGCCACTGTTACAGTACAAATATGAGTCTCTTTCTTTACTAAAATTTTGATCTGTAACTTCGCAATCAGCAATTTAATGTAACTAGTTCAATACGACAAATGTTATACCATTGTGGTTTTATGGGGGTTTTCTTTCTGTTACAGTATTATTATTAACAATTAAAAGGTTGGAAGGCCATACGTGTGGAATAAATTATTATTATTATTATTATTATTATTATTAAATTTAAGATAAGAATGAGAGTAAGGTCCACTTTGAACACTGCAAGTGGAAAATTACGCTGATTCTTAAGCAGTTTGGGGCTCATTCCTATTTGACCAGAAGTGCGACCACCAGGCAGTCGACCTTTAGTTCACCGGTTTCCGAAGTTCCAGTTTCTTTCATAACATGAATACACTCTCTATGTATGCAAAGATCATCTGCTTCAATAGCTGAGATGAGTAAAGCGTGCGACAAAATTTGCGATGCGATGCGTTCGGGGTTCCAATCATGGTCTCTTGCGGATTTTAGTGTGATGCGTTTTAGTGTTTTATGTATTCTGTGTCATTATTAAGTTGAGTTAGGTTATAATTATGTGCGATTAGAATAATTAAAAATTATAAGATACAAAATTATAAATATAAATAAAATAAATTAGAAGTGAAAAGGGATAAAACTAATCCTTTTGAAGTGAAAACTTCTTTAGGCGCGGTAGAGTAATTCGGTTATTAGGAGACCGGAAGGGAACAAAAAGTTTAACGGAAATGTTGGAAGGGGAATGGTTTCAGTAGGAGGGTGGGCATGTGTAGCGTTGGCAGCCCCAATCCTCATACACGTGTGGTGGTAGAGCAGTGATGCTACGAGTGATACTTTTTCAACTGCGCAAGCTCGGCGGAGGGATAGAGAAAACCGTCTGATTGGTTTAATTCCGGGCGCTTATTTGAAATGATAAAAATAATACTTTTTGGTAATATTTTTAGGAATAAAACAATAAAATTGTTTTTTTATTGCAAACTATAGAAGTTTAATTCATCTATATAAAACTAATGAAAAAAATTAATTATTGACAAAAAATATGTTGGTTGAATTTATTAAAAGTTACGTAATTAATACATTAAAATATATCATATTATTAATAATGATCGTTTGCAATAAAATAAAAAATTCCATTTGAAAATGAATAATGATCCAGCAGTACCAACGACAAAAGCAGGAACAACGATTGATGTTGTATTTGCCAAATACTTAGAACAATTGAGATCAATTGTGTATATATTGTATTTCAGTTACCATAAACCGATTGTATTATTTTTAAATTCTGCTGAAAATGAATAAAATACCACTTCTAAATTTTTGTAATATATGTTTACTTTCTTCTTAAAGAAACATCGTAAATCAATTGACATAAATTTTTATTTATTCAACACTAAATTATTATTATACATTACAAATAATACTTACATTTACATATTTTTAAAGTTTGCGCCTCTTAATCGGTAT
>JBAGKK010493211.1:0-15547 GCA_037177015.1 Euceroptres primus
AAAGTCCTTTAGAGTGGGGACCGAGAAATCGTCACGTACACCCAGAATTTGTATATGGTGATACCGAAATTCGGAACGCCTACTATCGACGAGTTTTCAAATTACACCTAGGAGTGGTTTCCGATCTAATTGGTAGATAAGTGTCAGAAATGGCAATTTTTAAGATGCTAAAGTCCACACAACATTTCAATTTCATTTCTATCTATTCATATCACTTCCAGAAATCTTCCTGGGATCACTCTATTATCGACAAATTCTAAAACTTTCCCTAGGGGATTTCTAATAAAACTTTTAGATAAATATCAGAGTTGGTGATTTTTCATACACCAAAGTCCCTAAAAAAATTTGAGTTTCATTTTTGACTTTTGATATCACTTTCGAAAACATTTCTAAGACCACCGTATTATCAAAAAGTTTTCAAATTTGACCTAGGGTCTGTTTCTGACAGAACTTGTAGATAAATGTCAGATTTGATGATTTTTCTAATCTTAAAGCCCCCAAAGAATTTTAGGGCTATTTGCATTTGTGATTATCGATGTCACTTCCAGCAATATTCCTGAGACCATCCTATTACCGACGAGTTTTCAAATTTGACATAGAGGTGGTTTCTAATAGAACATTTAGATAAATGCCAGAGTTCTTGATTTTTCAATCACTAATGTCCCTAAAAAATCAATTACATTTCTGACTATTGATATCATTTCCGAAAACAATTCTGAGACCATCGTATTATTGACAAGTTTTCAAATTTGAGCTATCGGTGGTTTCTGACAGAATTTGTAGATGAGCTTCTATCCAAACGTGGCGATTTTTCTAACTCCAAAGTCTCAAAAACGGGGACCACCCTAATATCGATAAGTTTTCAAATTTGACCAAGGAGTGGTTTCTAATAGAACTTTTAGATAAATGTCAGAGTTGGTAATTTTCAAACACCAATGTTTCTAAAAAATTTTCATTTGCAATTCTTGGCTTCCGAAAGAATTCTTGAGACCACTCTATTATCGACAAGTTTTCTATCTGAGCTAGGGGTGGTTTCTGACAGAATTTGTAGATGAGCTCCAAACGTGGCGATTTGTCAAATACCAAAGTTTCCTAAAAAATTTTATTTGCATTTCTAACTATTCATATCACTTCTGGAAACATCTCGGAGTCCACTCTATTATCGAGAAGTTTTCAAGTTTGATCTACAGGTGGTTTATAATAGAGCTTTTAGATAAATGTCAGAGTTGGTGATTTTTCTAATACCAATGTCCCTAAAAGAATTTGAATTGCATTTCTGACTATTGATATCACTTCCGAAGAAATTCCTGAGACCGCCCTATTATCGAAAAGTATTGAAATTTGCCCTGGTGGTGATTTCAGATAGAATTTGTAAATAAGCTTTAAAGTTGGCTGTTTTTCGAAAACCAAAGTCTTAAAAAAATCACCAACTCTGACATTTATCTAAAAGTTCTATTAGAAACCTCCTCTAGGACAAGGTTGAAAACTTTTCGATAATAGGGTGTTCTCAGGAATGTTTCCGGAAGTGATATCAATAGTTAGAAATGCAATTGAAATTTTTTTGGGGACATTGGTATCTGAAAAATTACCAACTCTGACATTTATCTAAAAGTTCTATCCGAAACCACCCCTAGGTCAAATTTGAAAACTTTTTGATAATAGAGTGGTCTCAGGAATATTTTAGAAAGCAATATCAATAGTCAGAAATACAAATACAAATTTTATAGGGAAATTGATATTTGAAAATTCACCAACTCTGACATTTATCTAAAAGTTCCATCAGGAACCACCCCTAGGTCAAATTTGAAAAATTCTGGATAATAGGCTCGTCTGATAATAGAGCGGTCTCAGGGATGTTTCCGGGAGTGATATTAATAGTCAGAAATGCAATTGAAATTTTTTGGTGGAGTTTCGTATTATAAAAATCACTAACTCTGACATTTATATAAAAGTTCTATTAGAAAACAACCCTAGGTCAAGTTTGAAAACTTATCGATAATAGGGTGGTTTCAGGAATGTTTTCGGAAGTGATGTCAATAATCCGAAGTGCAACTGAAAATTTTTTGGGAACTTTGGTATTTGAAAAAGTGCCAAGTTTGGAGCTCATCTACAAACTCCGTCAGAAACCAATCGTAGGTCAAATTTGAAAACTTGTCGATAATAGGGTGGTCTCCGGAAGATTTCTGTAAGTGTTGTGAATAGTCAGAAATGCAATTACCAATTATTTACCAACTCGATCTAAAAGCACCCTTAGGTATAATTTAAAAACATGTCGATAATAGGGTTGTCTCAGGAAGATGTTTGCAAGCGATATCAATGGCCAGTCTTATCAAGATAAATTTTTTTGAGCCTTTGGTATTTTTTAGATTATTTTCCATTAATACAATTTGACGATAGTAAAACTAATCATATATGGGTGATTTTTGGGGGTGGAAAACTATTTTGAGGTATTCAGGGTGACTTTTGACATCTTCGTGAAGAATCTTGTTATTCGTTTGGATCCTTAGGTAGCTCGTAGGATATTTGGCGAGCGTTTAAGTGCAATATGGTTACTTTATGTATTAAGGGTGGTTTTCTAGGAGGTCCATGCTGTTCTGGGGATGCTTCATTTACTCGTGGGTTCTTCCTGGATATAGCTATTATTCACTTCATTAGGTGAGAATTTTCTACTGTGTTTGCCATTAGTACAACTGGAAGAGTATTGAACTAATCAACTAAGGGTTGTTTTTAGAACATTTTTAATAATTTTTTACTCTGTCAAGTGCATATGGTGACCTTCTACAAGATAGTTCGAGTCGAGTTTTCATGATTGGACATTTTGAGGTCGCATTTATAATAATAATCAAACTGTCTGACATATCAATTATATATACGGATAGAGCGGTTGTTTTTGAGTTTTTACTTTTGATGGAGTCAAATTATTTTCAGAATTTATATCTTGATATTATATTTTTTATTAAATTTCATGATAGTTTAATCAAGTTTTAATTATTTAGATGCGTTATTTGTATTTTGCAATATTTAGCATTTTCATTGCGCAATAAATTTTTTAACCTTTGTTCAATAATATATAAATGAAAAAATTTTTTCCTCTTTCACTTATCAATTCATCGAATAGAAGTATATCTTTTTTGAATGTGACACCGAATTTACGTGACGTTGGTTAACTGCCGTTGCTTCGGCGACGAAAGCTCACCAGAGCGCTCACCAGATCAGCTCACCAGAGCGCGCACGACGTCATTCAGAGGTTTGTTTACGACGTTTGACAATTCTTACTCTCGAGTATAAAATGCGATTTATCGCGATTTTAATTATTTTTCGCGAGTGAAGGTGCTTCCGCGGACTTTCCCCCTCCAAATCCCTTTTTGCGAGTTTTCCGGGAGAGGAATCGTCGGCCTAAGTAATCGAAATTCTTCTAAGTAATTTTTTCTGCCCTGAAGAATATATATTTAATTTTAATTTGCGTTAAGATGAGATTAAGTTATACTTTCCAAATTTCTGGTTTCCCAGAGTCGATAGAATTCTGTGAAATATCCACTTTTGTGAATACAACAATGACTTCGAGTTAAGAAAATAATTTTCTCAAGTGCAACAGATGACGAGATGACAGCTGACACAATAATTTACTCTGGAAAATGATTTTTTACAGTCGACACCGACACTTCTGAAGAAATTGTGCCATCAACCGCTAATTCTATGACTCTATTTATTCTAATAAGAGTAAGAACTTGGGAATTTATTGTCGGAGTTATCGATGTTTCGAAAATGAAATCGTAATATTTCGAAAAAATGAAATACGAGGGTCATCTTAAGAGTAAGTTTTTTACTTTTTTTTACAATTTAAAAAAAAATAAATGAAAGTAAAAATTTTTTAAAAAAGCATATTTCGAAAAGTACATATTAAACTTATTTTTCTACATAATTGCCTTGCTTTTCAATACATTTTTGGTACCGTGGTAAAAGTTTTTTTCAGTCCAGTGTCATAACATTCTGCCGCCATACTGGTTAGCCATCTTTCAACTTCTTGTTTCAAATTATCCTCGTTTGTGAAGCCTTTTGGGATTCCAAGGGGGTGTTGTTGATCGATTACCTGCCCCGTGGGACCACGATCACAGCTGCACGCTATTATGAGGTGTTGTGACAATTTAGAAAGGCGATCCAAAACAAAAGGAGGGGAAAGTTGACAAAAACAGGTTTTTTGTCCCACGACAACGCTCGCGCGCACGCTGCTCATCAAACTCAAAACCTGCTTGAGGAGTTACGATGGGATGTTTTCGAATATCCGCCTTACTCCCCTGGCCTTGCACCAAGTGACTACCACCTGTTTCCGCAGCTGAAGCAACATCTTGGGAGAAGAAACTTCACAAACGAGGATAATTTGAAACAAGAAGTTGAAAGATGGGTAACCAGTATGGCGGCAAAATTGTATGACACTGGATTGAAAAAACTTTTACCACGGTACAAAAAATGTATTGAAAAACAAGGCGATTATGTAAAAAAATAAGTTTAATATGTACTTTTCGAAATATACTTTTTTTAAAAATTTTTTACTCTTATTTATTTTTTTAAAAAATAGTGTAACTTACTTTTGAGATGACCCTCGTATAAAGTGGATGTATAAACAATCCGACACCAGTAGTTCGGGAACACTGATGCGGCTACATATCAGTGGCTGCGACACTTTTACTTCTTACCACTGAACGCAGGTAAAGTTGATTGCAGTCTCTGAAAAGTTCGGCGGATAATAATTTTTTCGAAATTATTTATTAGTTTATTATTTTCATTTGCGAGCTCAAAATTAAATAAAATAAAGTGAAAAAATACAATGATATTTTATAAAAGAAGAAAAAGTTGTAATTATATTTGTAGAAATTATGATTTTTCCAATTACAAAATTTTTCCTCATATGAAAATGAAAAGACAGTCTAGGTAAAAGTAAAATATTATGAGAATGAAAATGTAATTGTCTTATACATTTATTTGTAGATTTTTATTTCTTTTTTTCGAAATATTGAGGATTTCATTTTCAAAACATCGGTAACTCCGACAATAAATCCCCAAGTTCTTGCTCTGATTAGAATGAATAGAGTCATAGAATTAGCATTCTGGTACCCCAAAAATTCGATACGTATAACTTTATTTTATCTCAACGCAAATTAAAATAAAATATATATTTTTCAGGCCTAAAAAAATAGGAGTTTGGACCTCGAAGAATTTCGAAACCATTCAGCTATTTTCCAAGCGGGTTATTCAACGCCCTTAACATTTTTTTATTATTATTATTATTTTCTATAACGTTTTTGAGTGTCACGTTTGCATTAATTTAATTTTGGATAAAATGTTACTTTAGTTCTCTTAAGATTTTTCATAAAAGATTTAAGTGAACTCTGCGCGAAGAAGTGTCACTGCTGACGGCACCCGTCGGACGGTGAATCTGTTGTACGAACTGACTCGTGGTCGCGATGTCTTCAGAAGTTTGCTTTTTCGTACAAGTTGGTAAGACTTGTATTTTATTTGTTATGGGACTTTTGTTTATCCATATATACGAGATCTGTCTTGACTTTGTTTTCGATAGGAGAATTTAGGAAAAATAATAAAAGGTAAAAAATCGAACTGAACAATAATAGTATATTCAAAAAGAACTTATATCTAAATAATACAATAAGATATTTGCGAGTTGTGTTCGCACTATGATGGTACACACAGAAGAGACCTACCGCTATAGAGTTTGCGTAACAATTTCTTAGGAAACTGCGAGGTGGCCTAAATCGATGACATATGTAATCAATCCCGAAATTGTCTTTTGTTTCGAATGCACAATAACTAAGTTTCTTCAGTGAAAAAAAGGTCTAATTCTTGGCTCGAATATAAGAGTTTTATATCAATTATCGCGACTCAACTTGACTCCTATAACTAATTCGATCGTGCCACGATGGTTCCTAATTACAAAAATTCCAATTTATTGGAAGTTCTACCTCAAGATTTGAAGTGCGAAGACCGGACAATTGAAAGGGAGCAAACGGGGCTTTTATAACTGATGAGACCTAAGCTTCCACGAAGTTTAAGTTGAACTGACTGGAACGAGCAGACGCTCCCGATGAGGATGCGCGGGTTTTTATAACTAAAATTTGGAATCATCAGGGAAGGAAATTCGGTGGTGTTAATAAGTATTGGGGAATAGGTAGTGGGAACAGAAATAATAAGAGTAGGGAATTTTCTATTGTTTCATTGGTTTCAGAAAATGTAAAGGTATATGGTCGTTTAACAGTAGAAGATGATCAATTTCTTATTGGATTTGGAAATATGAAGTTTTACTTGGGAGGCAAAATCTTAGTAGTGGCAACCGTGATTTACTTGAGAGAAGGAACTGATCTATGTATTCTCTTATTGGATTTCGGCATGGAGAATGGTAGGTAGTAGAACGGAAATAGAGATGGGGAGTAAGAGCTTTTCTATTTGAATTGGTTCGGTGTATAGAGGGGTTTAAAACTTACTAAGAGTAGGAGATGATTTATTTTGCTATTGTATCTCTAAAATAAGAGAATTCAAGATCATGGAGGGAAGGATGTCAGTTGTTATATTACAGGTGTCCAAAGATGAGGAATGTGGAAGTATAGGAAGTGCGAGATGGTCGTTGTCTCCTCATTGGTCAGGCACGTAGAGAGTATAGAGTTAATGAGGTATAGGTGCGCTACTTCTCCTAATTTGGTAGAGGAAAATTTCTGTACGGGAATGACCTCTTGATTTCAATGCCTTATGAGTGCAAATGCACTTACGCAGCTATAGATTATATAATGCTTTTCATCAGAATTAAGCTATATATTAAATAAATACAACCACGCTTTACTGTATCAAATTCCTGAGAAGCGTGGACTGTTCTTGGAAAAGATTCTTGCTTTTAATTTCAGCCTAAAGATTTTAAGATGGAGAATTGCATTATGCGTTTTACTGGAAATAAATGTTCATTATTTTCATAAATAATTCTTGAAACTCGTCATAAACAGATGACTCTGGAATGCATCGCGACTGCATCGAGGCACTCGAGCCGATACATTTGGGATTCACAGGGTCAGAATTTCAGGTTGCTTATGATAAGGGCACTAGGTTAATGAAAAAGAAATTTATAAATATAGTACGAGTGTAACATTAAGCATAGGTTAAGCCCATTTTTAAAGTGAGTCTTGAAAGTTTCAGATGGGGTTTAAGATTTTATACTTCCTTGGGTAACTTTTTACTTCAATTTTATTGCAAAAATCGACAAAATTTCACCAATCTTTTTCTCTCGTATTTGTCACTATATCTTTATTTAATTTCATTAAGAAAGTTTTTGAACTTTACTTGCTTTTTAATATTTTTTTTTTATAAAAAGGTAAAATGTCTTACTCTACTACTGCCATTTATTTATTTTAATTTACTTACCCCTATTTGGGCACTCTTCTTGCTCCCTTTCTTATCCATTTTTAAATACACTTAAAGCCCGATTAAATCCGGCTTCGGGGTTTGCCTCAATGGGATTGGCACTAAAGCGAGTGACTCTAAACGTAAACAAGTCAGGGTCGTATGAACTATTTCTGTTTGATTTTGGTCACGAGTGAAAAATATTTTCTAAATATAAGTTTAATTTAACGTCTACTTTACTGCTAAGTTTGATTTAGTTATTATTTATGAATTATTACACATAACTCATAACCAGAACACTCAAAACGAACTGATACGAACCGACGCTGACCCACGCGTAGACTACTGCGTCAATATTGCACACTTTGCTGCTACGCTACCGCTGAGCTCCGAGTTCAGCTTTCCTCGTCCCCTCGGATCCCTTGCCCAAATTTGAATGTGTTAGTATGTATAAACTACTTCCTAGAAGCAGTATTTCGCGCGGAAAAAACCGCGCGTTCAGTGTATTTTTCTAATAAATTATCACAAACTTAAAAGCAATATTATATTAATTCTTAACTCCTTTTTATTCTTCGAAAACTGCGCAGATTTGAAACTTTGAACAAAATGTACCGAATATAACGGAGTTTACTGATTGCACCTCGCACAGTTCACACGTATTCTAACCTAACCTAATTAATACTCATTGATTGGCCAATAAAGCAATTGTTACGTTGTCAGGAAGGATAGGCATGTTGTACAAGGTTTTAGCGAGTGCTTTTAAATGCAGAGATGTAAACTTCTTTTTTAGCTGCATTATAGAAATAATCCGGAAACCGGAATTATTTATTGTTTTATTATTAATTATTGTTTTTATAAAATCAGAATTACACCGAATCTTCTTTTAGAAAATACTATAAGGTTATGAATATGCAAACATTTAGATAATATTAATATATAACTGTAAATTTGATCCGGCCTGATGATAATAGAAATTTACGTAGTAGATAAGCGAATAGACACTAGAAAATTTACAATATTAGCTTTTTAACCTTAAATTTGGAAACAGCGCCACAAAAACCCTTGTAGCTCAAGTTTGAGGTAAATACACAACTACTGTCATTGTTATTATGTTCGATAACTGCCAGTTGTTAAGTTTTGAAACATTCCCTTATAGTACGAAACGTTGCAGAAACCTGGTGCTGTGACGTTCGGATTGAACGTTCCAAATTTCCGCCCATTCTGAACGTTCCCAGGTAACGTTAATGGAACATTAATCGCTATCAGGGAAGGTGATAAGGGAACTTCATTTTTTCACAATAAGGTATAAAACTTATATAACTGCAGAGTAGTATTATTTATGACTGTAAAAATGTACTGCGCAGCAATAGAGACTATAAAAAACTAGTAAGCAGATTTTAACCATTTTTTATAAAAAATATAAAATATAAACGATAAATTAATATTCCCTGGGAACATTTCGGGCAGGCGGACATTTGGAACGTTCCGCTGGAACGTTCCGAAAGGTGTAAATACAATACACCGTAAAACGATCTGTGACGTCAGCGCGTTGTGTTCTGTCTCCCTCGTTCAATTATTCTAAAAGCGAGATAGAGAACCGTTTACGGCTCCGTGCTGATGTCATAGCCCGTTTTACGGTGTATTGTATTTGCACCTGAACGTCCTAGTACCACGTTCCCGGAACGTTCCGTGCCCTTAGGGTTACGGGCACTATAACATGCCTGGCAGCTCTGCGGCTAATTGATGCGTGGTACCCATACGTTTAAGGACCTTTGAACAAAAACCAATTTCTCCCAACTCATTTTTATTCTAGGATGATTTTAGAAGGAAAGAATCAAACTTTATTTCTTCTTATTTTGAGGAAAATTAAAAGGGTCGCATTTAGAGAAAAATTCAAAACTACTTTTAAAATTAAAAAATTAATATAAAATTAATTTTTAAAGAAAAATGGTTATTTTTATTGTAAAATTCATAAAAAAGCCTTTCCAAAACTCTCATAGAAAAGTAAAATCGGACTACAGCAGAAGTTATGAATTATTGAATATAAGTGGGAAAGATAAAACGTCAAAAAATCGGGCCACTGCATCTTGACAACCCATTTTATTAAACCAGTCCTTCGCAAGTAGGAGAGCGCCTTCCTAAAACAGATGTTTCGTCATCCCTAACAGTGTTACTTCACGCTGTCTTTTAACTAAGGTGGCTGAAGAAACAGTGTGCGGAATAGCGCTGGAAGGGATGCTGAAACATTATTTTCCGGAAGGCGCTCCCCTACTTGGGAAGGTCTATATTAGACACATTCCCTTTGCAGAATTCAAAGAGATCCACTAACACTGCAATTTAGAAGAGTTTTAATAAGATTGGTGACTACAAAATTTTAGGTGGGTACACTTAGCGAATTTTGCCCCACAAATAAACCCTGAAGCGAATGTCGTATTATGCAATTGTTTATTTATACTACATAACAAAGTTGGAGAAAAAAATTGTTCACCACATGGATGTCATGTAATTTTTTGCATATGATCGAATGGCGCAATCAGTTCTTCAGTACTCACTTTTTAAAACAAATTGTCTAAATAATTGAAAAATCAGATTTTTCTAGAAAAGATTATCTTTTTATCAAATTCTCTTATTCCAATATTAACTTTTCTGATATGTCCATTGGTCCACCTATGGGCCTTAATAGATTAAAAAATTTTTTATAACTTTATTACTGGTTTCAAAATTTTCAGAGACGAATACTTTCCGCTTGATTTATAATAATTTCTGATATCGATTTGAATATTTTAAAAACTATTTACTGTACATGCAAGATGTCAATTCTCAGGAAAAATTTTTTAATCTTTTAAATCTTATAGAAGTGAAGCGACTACCATATTTTTCATTTATTTTTATTTGAAAGCCCACTTTTAAATTAATAAATAGTATACGGGAATCTTTTTCTATCAACCACAGATGACAAATAGATATGAAGAAGAAAGCATTACAAATATGAAAGTAATTAGTATTTACAGATACCTTTTAAAAGTTTGTTGCAAGTATGTAATCGCAAGTAAATAACTAACAGCTTTTAGATTATTCAATCACGTTTTAGAAAATACAAAATTGAGGATTCGACGGGGCTCCCTATTGCACGGCACCTTAGAACTCTTTTTTTATTATTTTAATATTTTATAACAAAAGTATAAAATTATATTACTCAAAATCATAAGAAAAATATACGTTTTGCAGACTTGATTCAAGAGTACATCATATTTTGCGAACTGCGGCACTAGAAGTATACAAAATCGAATTTAATGAAATAATTTATTTAACGATAACTTTTTAGATAAACTAATAATTTTTGAACTTCTACTTAACCAAATTGCTTATTCTAGGACATAAAAGCTATTTTGATAATTATTTGAGAAACGGAGCATGCTTCAAACTTGGCCTGAGTGTATATGACATGATACGCAGTCTTACCTTCAAGTCGTGATAGACGGTGCAATTTCCACTATGGAAGGTTCAAATAGGATTTACTTTTTTCAGAAAATGCCGCTTTACAAGTTTTGTGGGAACGATTTTTTGATAGAATTTGTGTATTTTGAACACAGAAAATCACGGGGGGTAATTCTTTTTGCACGTAGCTTTAACCCCTCTAAATAAATGAATGTGCAACAAGCTTCACTCTGTCCACCCAATCTATGTGAAACGTGAATTAAATTACACAATATTAAATAATAAATTAAATTCACTGCAAAGTAAAAAATGTTAAAGCAGCTTCTTTTAAAAATAAAAAACTACTTTAATGATTAAAGGACGATATTAATATACAAAATGATATTCAAATTGCGTTTTACGCAGCTAAGATGTTTTTCAGATTGCTATAAAAATAATTTTTGAGAAATTAATGAAAAAGCTAAATCCGGATGTGCACATGCAAATGTATTTATTGATGTTAGATTGACGTTTATGAACCAGGTCGTACACCAGGTTGTTAAAATGATAATCTACTGGAATTTTTTTCAACTTAGGCTTAATCGATGTCACGAACAACTCCAATGGTACTGGCTATGACCTCGATGAACCAGGTTATGCACCAGGTTGTTAAAATGCTTCTTCTGTTTCAAACATCAGTATTATCAGCTTGCGACTTTTCTACAAACTTTCTAAAATATTTTAAAGAATCTGTCAATTGGATTTTAAAGTCAATTTTTTAAAGAATTCGATTTTTTTAATACGATATATTTTTATTTAAATAAAGAACGTTTTTAATTGTTACTGGCTTACAGTTATGTTCATGTATGAATTATGTCTAGAAACGACAGCTTTCCTTCTCGCTCTCATTTGTTATCATTGAGATAAACAGCCCTAACAACAAGATTCGTGGCATCAATGTTGCAGATATATTTCTTGCAAGAAATGATTTCCATAAACGATTGTGCAATGTTGAGATATGTTATAAAAGGTCCGTCCTTTAAAATGGTAATTTCAATTAACAATTGTTAATTATTAGAATTAGAATTAAAATTAGAATCAATTATTATATAATTTCCAGAAGCGATTGTGCAATGTTGAGATATGTTATAAAATGTCCGTCCTTTAAAATGGTAATTTCAATTAAAAATTGTTAATTATTAACAGTCCAAGTTAGTATTTATAATATTTACGAAGTGAAACAATACTCATACTGTAACGGTTTCCTATCGTTTAACTATTATTTGCTCTTTAAGCCAATTTATTATTTCCTTATCACGATATCCTGAGGGCAATTATTTAAATTGTTATCAGTCGCGTTAGGAAATGAAGTTGGCTTTAATGAAAGAATTGTAATTTTATTTCACTCGATCTCTACGATTTTCAATTTACTTTTATTCTTATATTTATAATGCTCGTTCTATAAATCTATTGGATTGTTAGAGCTCTATTTAGATTTTTATTATGGGCAACACTGAGGCGAGAATGCTTGTGTGTTCGATTTTTATCTATTTTAAAAACAACTTACGTTCTCAGAATGTTTGGAGAGAAATAACAAATTCCCGGTTCCCGAGATGATCTTGTTTTGATATTGAAATTCTGGAAAGATCGATTAATTAATTCAAAATTAGTTTCACGGTCTAATATATTAATCTCTCGACTACCTTAGAACTCCTATCCTAACCAGCACTCAAAATTCACAATTCTTCAGAATCTGTTTTCTCCTAGCAGTGAATTTAATTCTTTAATTTCAGCTCAGTTGTGTGTTACTTTTAATCTTCACGAGCAACCAATGCACAAGATTAGCTGCAGTCTCGTAACCGATCATCACGGTTCACACGTACATGAGTGTCGTGATAATCGCAGGTTACTTAAGCTTCAGTTGGCTTGTATTGTTTGTGGGATTAAACAACCTGAGTTACTAGAGTTCAAATTCTGGCAATCTGCACAAATGAGCTCTCAGAGCATGGGTTGAAAATTCGGATTAGATTCAAAATTCGCCTCCAAGACTCAGTCTGCTTTCACGCACTCAGAATTTTCTGTGGAAATCTACCTTCTTGATTGTTTATCCAAATGCCCAGCGTGTGGGTTGAAAATTCGGAGTCAACTAAAAGGCCGATCCTGCTTTTCTGGTAGCGATCGAAAATAGCAAACAGTACACTGTTTGTTATTTGACATTCAATATGCTTTGTAATTTGAAAATCGTGTTTTTCAATTTTCAAAATAAAATACAAGTTGCCGAGACCTGATAGTGAGTGGCTTTTATAGTTTTGAGCCTCTGGCCTTCCCACTATCTGTCCCCGGTATTTCCGGCGCGTGGCGTTTCTCGATTCGCACGGTCTGCGATCTGCTTTTCCAATCGGGTGGATTTTTCTCCTACTCTTTGATCGATTTTGCGCGCGCTTTTTTCTTTCGCCCGTGTATATTTAGCCCCTTTTCTCGTCCCCCTAATTCTATTGGTCGGACCTCTTGACATTTTTGGCGCTATTTTCTCCCGCCGAATATTTATTCTCCCGCGTATTTATTTATTGTTTGCGTCTGGAATATTCTAGAACCGTTTCGATTCTCAGTACCGTATCATCTTTTTCCTAGTGCCCTTATATTTAATTTGATACTTAATAATTTAATATTCAATTTTTCTTATTGCCTTTCCTCTTATTTTTATAATAATTAATATCTGATTATTGAGGGTCATTCAGACCGTCTAAATACATAATATCTATGAGAGCATAAAAAACTTTTGCGCAGCGCTAGGTCCCTAGCGAAACGCGTGAACGAAAAAGTGACGGAGTACCGTCACTTTTCCGTAACCTTTCCGTCAACTTTCCGTTATTTGGCAAACATGAATAAGAACAGCAGAAAATACATTTAAATTGCTTCAATTTTGACTCTGCGTTAAATTTGGAGTTAGAAGACACCAGAGTTAATGCAACAATATAATTTTCAGCAATAAAAATTTTAAAAAAACATAATTTCTATTAATCAAGGCGACTTCACGTGCAGCAACTCTCAGTAAAGTATATTATATTGAGTTTTCTTAATGCTAATATTGAATAATCTTTTATCAATGTTAATGTTGCATGTTAATTTTTAGGCATTATATTAAGTAGGAACATTAATTGATTTAAAAAAAGGGTGAAAATTGAAAATAAATATTCACAAGCCGCAATGATAAAAGGGAGTGGCTAAGCATCGTCCGTCGATAACACGAATTAGCAATTGTGGCTAGGTGATAGCGCCACAGTGAAGCATCACTGAACGACTACACGCGAAATTGTCGGGCCGATCGTGGTTGCTCACGTCTCAGAGGTTATAGTGCGCGATTCGTAGCAAGATAGATTGATTGCAATTGATTGCTTGTCGTCATTGTTCCTTGCTGTTCGTCTCACGCCGCGCGAGTGTTCACGGGTCGTAGAAGTTTTCAGGCCCTTGTCTATATAACAGGTTTGTGACTGTGACTTTGCTGAATTGGAAGAATTTAGTGTGGTAAGTAAAAACATAACCTCGCATACTTTTTTTGTTGTTACATTTACGTGCAAGTAAAAGTGTCTCACTATCTCTGTGCTAGCCGATAACGACGGGTAGAAAATAGAAAAAAGACGAAAAGTCAAATGTAACAATGTTCTGCTGTACTTTGTTTAGCAATTACAGAGCAACAAAGTTCCGTGTCTGAGTGCGGCCGCGCCGCGAATGTGTGCCGATCGCAACGGCTGCCTCCTGTATTGCGGCTTTTATGTAAACTCCACAAAGTGAAGCGCCAAACTACCAACCTGCTCCTCAATGTTTTGCAACTTACATTCCATATGAAACTACCGTTTCTACACCCGCAACATTCCTGAGACCGCCTTATTATCGAAAAGTTTTCAAACAAGACATAGGGATGGTTTCAATAAGAAATTCCAGATAAATGTCAAATCTGACAATTTTCAAACTATCACATTCCCCAAAAAATTTTAAATTGCATTTCTGACTATTGGAATCACTTCCGACAACCCTCCTGAGGCACCCATATTATTCACAATTTGTCAAATTAGACCTAGGACCTTACGACCTACAAAAATACTTTCTCACACAGACCTAGGAGTTGTTTTAAAAAGAATTTCCAGAAAAATATCAAAAATGACAATTTTCAAAGTAAGTGACGGAGTACCGTCACTTTTCCATAACTTTTCCGTCACCTTTCTGTTATTTGGCAAAAAGTGCATAAGAACAGCAGAAAAAACATTTGAATTGTTGTAATTATGATTCTCTGTTAAATTTGGAGTTAGAAGACAACGAAGTTAACCAATTAAGGCCCAGGCAAAAACTGGGGTAGATAGCATCAAACTAACTATCCCATTCATATCAGAATGCAAAAATAAAATATAGGTATTTTTTCTTCTGTCATTTGCAATTGTTTATAAAAAATTATTTAAACAACTTATACTAAAATTCATTACTTTAAAAAACTGATTGCACCCATGGATTGTACAGGAAGAATGATGAAGAAAACCTATATAACTTTTCTTAGTCAGACTTCAGTTTCTAAGCATAAAACGGTCATAAACAGTTGCATGATGGAGAGTGAGTAGTATACCTATGGGGGTTCTAGGACATCTACGTAGTTCCATCTTTCGCCGACAGATGGCGCCACCAGTCAGTTCCCGACAGTCGGTAACTGCTCGGTCGGTAAGGTAGATCGCTGACAAGAATT
>JBAGKK010493222.1:0-15546 GCA_037177015.1 Euceroptres primus
ATGTTCACGGCGCAACAACTTTTTTTCGAGGCGTCTCGGGAGATTCGCTGTCACGGGGTTACTTTTAAATATTTTTTGTTGAAAATTTGTCTAGAAATACTTCAGGTGCACTACTACAACATCCAAATTAAATTAATAAACCAGCGTTACTCATATCTGCAAAAAAATTCTTGAAAATATGCCTCTAAATTCGCCTCTAACTCCCCCCCCCCCATAAGTTACAGGCCGGATTTGGAATGAGCAGAAAAAAATCTATTTAAAAAAATGTTTATCATATAAAGTGTACCATCTGAGCGCTCGTGGTAATCGATAATCTAAAATTTGGTCAAACAAGTTCAACTGCAACCTAGATTATCAAGGTCAATATTAATTTTTTGCTCCTCCGTAATTTTCCTATATTCTGTAGGTATTTATCTACAGTTTAAAAAAAGCATCCCTCTAGGTTATTCTTATCAAAAGTTCTACGACTTTAAAACAAAAATTACGTTTGTTCCCACTGTGCACCGAATCAACTAAAGTCGGGACAAAAAGTCCTGACGCCTGGCTTTGAAAGTTTACTACTCGGCGAGAAAAAATCGCAGAATTTTGAGTAAAAGACAAAAACATTCTTCAACATTATAGTTGCAAAATGATGTAAGTTTGATTTTCGTCAAAAATGTTTTGTCTTTACTGTGACAGAAAATGTGTGAAAAAAGGAGAAATGGCTCTTAACTTTCGATATCTCGACTTTCAAATCGAGGTGAAAAAACAAGTGAAAAAATTGGTATCAGAAATTGGAAAAAATTCATGAGTATTCTTCAACATGTTCTTTACATATGGCAATCTTTTATTTCAATTTATTTATTATTGTAATCAATGGAGCTAGGAATATAAAAAATAATGCTCTTGGCTCTGGATAGAGATTTCAAGCTGAACTATAGCTTGAAAGAAGCTTCTCGATTCACGAAATTAATGAGTTTCCATACTGGAAAAGTCGTAATGAAAAAACGTCCTCCTCGGCATTGTCCAATTTAACTGTGATATAGATCCTTTTAAAAAAGGGTCATTTTGCCCCCTCTGCCGAAAGCCATAGGCGTAGACCGAACCTTGTGTTCACTACGCAGCAGGCAAACGAATCTTCAAAGCGTCAATCAACCAATTTTCATTCATTAAATCTAAGAAAACAGTCTATTAAAATTAAAAAATGTGTTTAGTTACACATTTAAAAAATTTAAACTGTAAAGGCTGAATGACGCTTTGAAGATTCGTCTGTCTGCTGTGTAGTGAACAGGAGATTGTCTACGCCTATGGATTTCGGCAGCAGGCGAAGCATGGCCCTTTTCTTTTAAGGAATTTGTGTCAGAGTTAAATTGGACAATGCCAAGAAGGACATTTTTTCATTACGACTTTTCCATCTGAATCGAGAAGCTTCTTTCGAGCTATAGTTCAGCTTTAAATCTCTATCCAGAGCCGAGATAATTATTTTTAAAATTTTTAGCTCCACTGATTACAATAATAAATAAACTGAAATAAAAAATTGCCATTTGTAAAGAACATGTTGAAGAATACTCATGAATTTTTTCAAATTTCTTATATCAATTTTTTCACTTGTTTTTTCACCTCGACTTGAAAGTCGAGGTATCGAAACTTGTGGGTCATTTCTCCGGCTTTTTTTTCTGTCGCAGTAAAGGCAAAAAAATTTTAACGAAAATCAAACTTCCATCATTTTACAATTATAATCCTGAAGAATGTTTTTCTCTTTGACTCAAAATTCTGCGATTTTTTCTCGCCGAGTAGTAAACCTTCAAAGCCAGGCGTCAAGACTTTTTGTCCCGATTTTAGTTACGAGATTTTTCTACTTCGCGACTGTACGATCTATTCCGGAAAACTCAGATCATTCCGAAACAAAAATTATGCAGGAGATATCTCTCCCTATACTCCTTCATGCTACTATCAACTATTATTATAAGTGACCTTGTAAAACACATTCTTTTTTAATGAAAATAAAACATTTGTAAAAAACTCTTTAACCGTATTTCAAATTAAGATTTGCAGTATAAGAAATACATTTTTTTATAATCTTTTCTTTACATTTCGTAACATTTAAACTGACATCTCTTCAACAGTCGTAACCTCATAAAATAAACAAACACTTTTTATCATTTGAATATTGCTGAATTATCAAACGAATCAGATTGACGGAAAGGAAACAAAAATGAAAATTTCGCATTTTTCCCAGAAATCAGTTAAGTTTCTTCTCGTTTAATAGATGGGTTAGTCGATAACAAGTTCCAGAGCAGGTATCAATTGCTTTCAATGTTTTCAAAAGAAGTAAACTGAAAGTATAATCTTTTACACATGCTTAAATACATACTTTGTGCATAACAATGTGAACACACATGATGAAATGAAGAATACTCTTCATGCAAAAATTTATACCATAATTCACCGTTCTAAAATATTTTGCGAATCTTCCTATTCTTGTTTATAGATTTTATTCTTATCATAAAAACATGTAAAAATTGCATTCATCTTACAAAAACAAGCCATAAAAGTAAATAATGTTTATAACTGCCTACTTAATTTTATTCATAAGCTAAAACTGATTTAAAATTTTCGTGTTTAAAATTAATGTTCTGAAAAGATTAAATTAAGTAAAATCAAATATAAGTAGTAAAAAGGATTAGATACTTGTGAAATTATGAAGATAAGAGAAACGTTCTAATAGTTCGTATTCAGCAATAGATTGTTTACGTGTACGTATAAGCATTTTAATCTACACAAATGTTATGTGTCAATAAAAATACTGAAAAGTAAAAAATTCTGTGTTCAAATAATTTTTTAAACAAATTAATTACTTTGTTAACTTACGCATTTAGAGAAGCAGTTGTTAACATTTCAGAATCAGCGAGGTGGGTGGGTCCTGGTGGCGTGACAATTGAGGGGGTTGAAACAGACTTTTGAAGAGTCAGTCGCGCGCCAATCACTCCCGGCATTAATGAAACTGTTTCACATAATCTCCGATTTCCTCGTTTCGATGTTCCCTTCTTAAATTCACTCTGAAAAAAAAAATTTTGTATGTCTCCATCAATCGCACGTTACTTTAATAATAATAGAGCAATTTTTACATGTGATATTATGATATGTAACGTTCCGCAAGAAAAGGGTCTACTTTGTTGGTACACATTTTTTGGCAGCATCTAACAATTTGAAAAGATTAAAAAATAAAGGGATAAAGTACGAAGACAGAAGAATCATTAACAGTCTATACAGAAATAAAACAACGGTAACAAAAATCGTAGATAAGAAAGAAGCAGCGAAAATCCAAAAAGCAGTGAGTGAAGTATATTCCTTTTCAACACCTCTACGGTAAATACAATTTCGAAGCAGTAAACTAGGCTATATCCAATATGACGGACTAGGCGCTACGACCCTTTTTCTGACACATATGTTTAAATAGCATAGTCTTTAAAATTATACATTATATCCCTCATTACGACTTGGAAAAAGACCTTGCTCCATATAATTGATTTATTGAAGAAGCGAATAATGAAATTAAAAAAGAAAACAGAAACAAAAGCATAAAAGGAGAAGTGTCAATGAGGTCGGTTTCTTGGCCCCGACCGATTGCGTTCTCCTCTCGAACTTTTACACTATTTTGGTCAAATACAACGAAAAAAATTCTCATTTATTAGCGTTCGTGTTTCTCAATTCAAATTTTCCAATTGTCTCGGAAAATATCGATTTTTGGGAAAAACTCTTCATACAAAAGTTGTAGATTTCGAAAAATGAAATATTTTTTATTGTTGCATTTTTTCGCTACGATCAATAGTTTCGGAGAAAACGAGAGAAACCGGTTTTTTATCCGTAATTTCAGTTCATATTTTGAACATGAGCACACGATGCGCTTTTTGGCTGATTTCAAGAAAAACGGGTTTGAAAAATTCCAAATAGGGGAAAAGGGACTAATACGGCGCACTCGCTTTTAACGAAATTGACACATTGTGGACAAGTGAGGTTAGACACAATGTTTGTAGTTATGCACTCAGTTTTGGGCAGTAAAAAAAGTAGATTAATTAAAACAATTGTGTAATTTTTATGGCCAAAGTTAGTTTCGGGTGTTCTTTATGTACCATGACAGCGATAACAAATGCAGAGAAATTTACAGTATTTTACTCTAAATTTATTGAAGTTTTCATAAGATTTGCTCTCTTGAATCTTTTGAATGCTGTCATGCTTAGCAAAAAGCTAAAACTATTTAAAAGCTAAAATTATTTAAGTTTTTCGTAAAAAACATTTATTTATGAACTATATATGTACGCTAGCGGATAATGTGGCCCGACGGTCATTTTCAATACAAACATGGTCAAAAGCTAAAAATTGTAACATTATAACTTCAAATTTCAGAAGACACATAACCCCAAAGTTTCCAGAAATATGTGGATATGAATAAAGATAATTTATTTTACTTAAATTCAATTTCCAATTGTTAGCAAATTATTTTTAATAGGAAATAACAAGTGAAAATAACAGTGTGCCGCATTAGCCGCAAAGGTGGGTAATTCGGCGCAGGTGCAATTTTTTGAGAAATTCAATAATTATCCGACTGCCGCGTGCAAAGGAGAGTTATGTTTTTAGGCGCTATGTAGGTCTGATTCTTTATTCCCTCGTAGAATCTAAACAACTTGATGGATTTTGATGAACAAGGTGTCTAAAAATTCGTCATGATTTCCAGAGTGAAACTGGGGAGTGGGTATATGACGTCACGTAAAAATTATTATGGCGAAAATTTTTCTCAAAATTTAAAAAATGTTAACGTTATTCCGACGTAGAATCTAAACGGCTTGATGAATTTTGATAAGTGTGGTGTCAAAAGATTCATCATGATCCCGTGAGTAACACTGGACACATGAAGTCATGTAAAAATCAATATGGCAAACTTTTTTTTCAAAATTTAAAAAATATAAATGTTATAAACGGCTTGATGAATTTTAATGAATCAGGTGTCAAAAGATTCTTCATGATCCTGTAACACTGTGTAGATAAAGTCACGTAAAAATCAACATGGTGACAATTTTTTACAAAATTTAAAAAAAATTTAACGTTATTTCGAAGTAGAATCTAAACGGTTTGATGGATTTTAATGAATGAGGTGTCAAAAGATTTAGCATAATCCCGTGAGTGACACTGGGTACAAGAAATGACGTAGAAATCAATATGGTCGAAAGAATATTTAAAACTAAACAGTAAAAAATAAAAAAATTATTATTAAAAAACACGGCTGCGTAAAAAACCATAAGAAAAACCTTAAATCAAGAAAATAAGAATAAATTAATAAAATCAAAAAATTCAATTCAAAATGGAAACTAGAATAAAGATTTAACACTAATTTGAGTCACTACTGATTTACCTAAGTAGAACATGAAATCAGCACACCAATTTTGTATCACTACTGACTTAACTATTTAGAGCAGTTATAACATCAGTCAACTGCTAATCGCAGCAGGCGGAGATCTAATTTTTTTCTAAAGAGATAAATTAGTTCCCCTTTTGCTGCGATCAGCAGTTGACTGATGTTATCACGGCTCGAAATAGTTAAGACAATAGTGATTCAAAATTGGTGTGCTGATGTCATGTTCTACATAGTTAAATTAGTAGACACAAATTGGTGTTAGATATTTATTCTAGCTTCCATTTTATAAGCAATCTTTTTTCACCATGTGCAGTTTAATTTTTTGATTTTATTTATTTTTATTTTCTTGACTTAAGGTTTTTCTTACTTATGGTTTTTTACGCAGCGGGGTTCTTTTAAAACGGTTTTAATTAATTCGGATTCAATTATCGCCTTATATATAGCGTACACTGTTCAAAACTTCGGATAAAAACCGATGACAAATCGCATTAAAGACGTACTTGTTCCTTACCTGTTTGTTTCGGGTCTTTGTACGGTTCAAATTTGTACATTCGTAAATCATATGGCTTCATCCGGCTTTTACCTGGTAATCGAGTCGAAGAATGTTATTAGTTCAAGTTTGATGAAGGACTCGACCCGGCTTTGTCTGTCTTTTATCCGGTAATCAGAACCCAAAGTGCTGTATTTCTCTTTAGTTTTACATACATTCTCTCCATATATATATAAAAGACTTACTTGGTGTACCTACGTATGTTTAATACTATATTAACCACCCTAGACTTATTTTGATACTAGCTCCTAACACTATAAATATGCTTATATGCATACAAACGTGTAATACTGGGAAAAATGAAAAGAAAAAAACCAGTCAGACATCATATAGGGTTAACAATTATTTGATAACACGAATTAGGTTACTTGGTGTTTAACATGTGCATTATTCTTTATATGATCAGTTTTGTTTATATTTAGTTTAATTTTTAATTTATGGCAGTATAGTCCAAGAGTCAGCGACACTTAGGTCGGGCTGATTTGATCCCGAATGAAAAAATTACAGAAAATAGCCCTGTTGATGTACAATATGAAATCGCGTGCCCACCTGCTCAGATCGGTTGCGTTTGTTTATAAAAAATTTTAAAGTTGTATTTTGAAAACGATAACTATGCTCATCGCGATCCCGATGAAATTTCGCATACAGATGCTAAAAACATTACTCAATATGAATTCGAGTGCCTGCCACTCGAAATCGGTTCCAAAATATCGCCTGTCGATCAAAAACCGGTAAAAAAAAGTGCATAACTCGCCTCCTCGTAATCCGCACTAAAAAATATTATAATTTAGTTTAAAGCACTAGAAATACATTGAAGAGTGCCTGCCTCGTTAAAGGCGTTGTAATAAGTGCCTGCCAGCTTCATGAAAGTCGCGCGCTCTCGCGCTCTGCGCCGTAGATAGTGAAGTGTGCTCATTCCGATCCGCACCAAAATTTAAAATAAACTAGAAAAAAGAATTCTTAACCTGATTTCAGGTGCCTGTCTTCACCAATATGTTGTTTTATACCGCCTGATAGCTCCCCAAGGCTGTGCTACATCGCACGGCCCTGGTGACTTGCTATCCTTTGTTAAATTATTTTGTTATTTCAAATGTATAACACGTTACGATAGAAAATAGAGTATTTGCATAAAGAAATCAAACTATTTCTATATGATAATGTAGTATAGGTTTTTTTGTACCAAAAAAAAGTAAAATACATTTACTCGCTTAAGGGATCATCGTCAGTTGATTTTTCTGGCTGTATAATTATGTCCTCCATGAATCGTGGGACTTGCTCTCCTTCGAACCAGAGAAACGTATATTTTCCATTCTTTTTGAGCCACTCGCAATTAGTGGGGCAAAGAGCCGTTGGTATTTTTAAGAAGGCATTGCACCATAAATTTGGAAAACTTTATAAAACTTCATTGCAATGCATTCTCAACTAAAAACTTACACGCGGTAGTTTAGCGGAAAATTACCACGTGAAATGACCACATGGTAATTCCACGTGGTACTTTTATCTGAAATTTATTAAAGAAATATGAAGTATTTAAGTATTACAATATCTAGAAAATAATTTTTTATAACACATGCATGATTTCAGCCCTTTTTCATGCCTATTAAGCGAGGCTAAACCTCTACTCTTCACTCCCTAGAGAGTAAAAAGTACTTTTTACTGCCTGGGGAGTAAAAATTGACGTCAATATAAATAATGAAAAATTATACATCTGTAAGCTCGCATTTTGCGATAATCAGCCCTCACTGTAAAACTCTTAGGAAATTTTGGTTGCCTATTAATATAGAGATTTCCATAACAATAGGCTACTCCCACGGAAATTTTTCCGTGACCATAGACTATTGTTACGGAAATTTCCGTCACAATAGGCTATTGCCACGGAAATTTTTCCGCCACAATAGATTATTGTTACGGACATTTCCGAAACAATAGGCTATTCCAAGGAATTTTTTCCGTGACAATAGACAATTGTTACGAAAGTTTCCGTAACAATAAGTTATTCTTATGGAAATTTTTCCGTGACAATAGGCTATTGTTACATAAATTTCTGTAATAATAGTTTGTTCCCACGGAAATTTTTTTTGGCAATAGAATATTGTAACGGAAATTTCCGTAACAATAAGTTATTCCTACGGACATTTTTCCGAGACAATAGGTTTCAAAATCAAATGTGGGCAGAAATCATGCATTTGTTATAAAAAATATCGTATACGCCAAGGGGGAGAGGGTCCTTTTCGACTTGTGTCCGTTTTCAGTACTCGTCTCCGGCTCGCCTACGACTTCAACTAAAAACATACACCCGTCGAAAAAGTTCCTCTTCTCCCCCTAGGTGCATAATATACTATTAAGTGTTAACTATGAATGAAAGAAATCGAAATGTTGAATTTTTCAATATAAGAGAGTCGCGTAACATGTACTTACTCATTATTACTCGGTGTAAGAGGTAATACATAGATGTAATCCATCTTTGTATTTCTGTTTTAAAGCCAAAAAATTGTTATGGCACGTCTTGTGGAAGCAATCGGTCTCATTTGCAGATTGTAGAAGAACCACGTCATTGAACTTTAACTGATGGTTTTTGCGACACTTTAAAATGTACTCGCACTTCTTTAAAGTCGATAATGTGAACAAAATCACATTTTCGTCTTGTACTCCGCAGAAAGGTTTAGAATTCTTTTTTCTAGTTGATTTTAAATTTTGGTGCGTATCGGAATGAGCACACTTCACTGTCTACGGCAGAAAGCGCGAGAGCACGCGACTTTCATGAAGCTGGCAGGCACTTATTGCAACGCCTTTGACGAGGCAGGCACTCATCAATGAATTTCTAGTACTTTAAACTAAATTAAAAATTTTTTTCGTGCGGATTACGAGGAGGTGAGTTATGCACTTTTTTTCACCGGTTTTTGATTGACAGGCGATATATACATTTATCATTTTCAAAATACAACTTTAAAATTTTTTATGAACTAACGCAACCGATATGAGCAGACAGGCACGCGATTTCATATTGTACATCAACAGGGCTATTTTCTGTAATTTTTCCAACCGGGATGAAATCAGCCTGACCTAAGTTTAGCTGGCTCTCGGCCTAGTAGTTTATCGTCTTATTGACTGCGTCTTGCAATCTATTTACCACTAGATAAGGATGGAAATTATAATTAATTAACTTAAATATTAGTCCATTGCGCCATACAGTGTCGAAAGCCTTCTCCACATCTAGCAAGATTAGACTTGTGTGCTTTTTTAAATTAAAATTAGCTGTTATATGATTAACCAGTCTCGCTAGTTGATCAACAGTACTGTGTTTATTTCTAAATCCGAATTGTTCCGGTATTATAATATTATATTATTTTCCAAGAGGAAGTCATTAATTCTAGATTTTATTATTTTTTCTACAATCTTGCTAAGATGTGGCAGGAGACTTATAAGTCTGTAATTGCATACAAGAGCATGATTTTTTCCTGGTTTTGGTAGCGGTACTAGTTTAGCTAGTTTCCAGTTTTTTGGAAAATGACCTATACAGAGTATTCCATTTATTATCTTAGTGAACATTACCATTACCTTTCTTGTAAGTTTCTTAATTGCAATTGCAATTAAGAATATGCAATTCAGAATATGGAATATTGTCATGAAAGGGTGCTTTGTTTGTTTTTAAGAATCGTATAAATTCTATTACTTCTTTTGGTGAAGTTAATTTTACATTCTCTGTATTCACTCGAGTATTTTTTGTGAATTTATTTACAATGCCTGAGACGATTTTGAAATGACTGTGTGTACCGAGATTTTTGTGTTGTGTATGAACTGATGTAAAATAGCCGGAGAGTGCGGATACCTTTTCTTTAGAGCTATACGAAGTTCCTTTGTCGTGGGATAATGGAGAAATATCTATTTTTTTCTTATTACGTGCTTTCGAAAGTTTCCATGAGGTACCATCTTGAGCTTTACAGTTTCTTAATTTCTTGTCATTAATTTGTGAGTTCCATGCGAATAATTGATAAGTTACTGTTTTTTAGGGTGCATTTTCTATTCTTTAAATATTTATTGATTCTATTTTTTTGGAATTTCCTTCCATATGTTTATTTGTCATAGGATCATTGATCTATACAAAGAGGTTACATGCTGATACTTAAAAACTAAGATATCGCTACTACAGTTATTATTTAATTGCAGTTTTTGGATTTACATTCGCTTTAACATTATTTATTTAAGATATCTAGCCAGGCTTCTCACACCACTTCTTCTTCGTCACTTTTAATAATAAATAGATTTCTTTCTTCTCGACATACTTGACACTCTACTAGTACATGATATGAGCTGTTTACGATAATTTGGTTACACATGGGACAATTATCACTAATTTCAGGTAATTTGAACATTTTGTTATTATACAGGATTCTAGGTTGAATATTATTTAATAATCTTATTTGCGCTATGGTTCTGATAAATTCAAGAGGTATTCTTGTTTTGAGGAAATTTTGAGGGCCGTTTTCGAGCGAGAGAGATGGGTATATTTGCAATGCGGAGGTAGTACACCCTCTGTAAATCCTCATTGCGAAGTTTCATTGTATATTTGTTAATTAGGTCAAGTTTCTTATTATTCAAAGTGGTCGAGGTGAGAGAGTCCCATACTTCCCCTGCATTGCTGCAAAAATTTTTCTAATCTGTAGTGTCCAATTGTGTTTATCTAAACATCTATCGTATCGTGCTAGGATCTTTAACCTAAGGAAACATATTTTTTGGTATCGATCTTCATTCATATCGAGAATTTTCTCAATCCAATTTAATACCATTTTGAAAATTCAAACTGCTAATTGAGGCACTCCTAACTCTAATCTTATCGCATAGCCCGGCGTGTTTTTCGGGATACTAAGGATTTTTTTATAATAGCACATTCGTATTTTTTCTATTTCATTAAAATATCTGGGTCCCCAGACCTGTGCTCCATATAATAAAGTACTAGATACGAGGCTATTGAAAAGTTTGTCGATAGGCCGCCGCCAGGAATCTGGTTTTAGTTTGTAAATCAGGGAGGTCGTAGATCCAATTGCAAGATTAGCGTTACTTGTCATCAATTTCCATGCATCTGAAAACAATGCAGATTCCGAGAATGGTGTTCCGAGATATACATAGTTATTGACTACTCCAATTTTTTCGTCATTGAAATAAAAAGGTGCACATTTTTTTGTGCGGACATGACCCGCTTTTTGGAATATCACAATCCTTGTTTTTTTTAGTGTTAATTATAAGTTCGTTTTCTTGGCAATATTCTCGAATTACTTTTAGTATCTTTCTCATGTTAACTACAGAATCCGCTAAGATCACCAAATCATCTGCATAAGCCAGCAAAAGTATTTCAACTAGGTGGTTTACGGCAACTCCCCTCATACCTTTTGATTTACAAAATTCTTCTAAATCTGCAATACGTAGAGCAAATAGTGTAGGACTTAAGGTTTCCCCCTGGAGAACCCGTCTCGACGCTCCTACCGATCTAGAATACCCATGGTACAGAAATTTTCGCTTTTTTATATAAATCCATCAAAATTCTTATAAATTTTCCTCCGACTCCTTTAGAATAAAGTTTTTTCCATAATATTTTGTGCGAAACAGATGAAAAAGCACTCTTGAAATCGATAAATATGGCAAATTATTGAATTTAGAGTAAATATTTGATCCAAACAGTCGTGATTTTTTCTAAATCCAGCTTAACATTCAGGTAATAAATTTTCGGTCTCAATCCAATTAGTCAGTCTATCTGAGAGAATTTGTGTCAATATTTTTGTAATGCAGTTTACTAAAGCTATAGGCCGATAATTAGAAGGATCGAGTATATCTCCCTTCTTCTGAAAGATTATCCAGTTATCAGGTAAGTTTTTCAGGAATATATATATATATATATATATATATATATATATATCAATTACATGGGTATATAAAAGGATCGCTATTGGGAAATGGTCGGACCTTGTGGGAGTAATCATGACTTTAAAATCTTTTATTATATATGACCCATAAGTGTTAGTCCACGCCAAATCAATAATAATTGATTTGCCTTTGTAATTCATTAATGTAAATTGACCTGGATAATCGCCTTGAGTTCTTCCGCTAATTAAAATAAAACCATTGTTCTCCATGCATTCCAGCAACTTGATACCTCTTGAATTATATTTCCCATGCAGACTCATTCTTTCGGCCATAATATTTATATTGCTAGGTAAAACTTCTGGACTAAATTGATTTAAATTTGCTACTCTGGCGTTAAAATCGCCCCCTACGACGATAGCATGGTCTGGATATTGAGTAAGAATAAAACTTGTACATTTTTCTATTTTCGTTATAAATTCGTCTAGATTAAGACATGGGTTATAATAAACTGAGCCTAATATAAAATTACCATTGTTACCCTGTATTTTGATGAATATGGAGTCGTCAATTGAATAAAGTTGTTCCGTTTGATATACCAATGTGTTGGTGATAATCAGCAAACCTCCTTTTGCTCTCCCTTTGGTAGATGTTTTGGTCGCTGCGCTAAACGAGATTTTAGGATCATAGTTTTTGTTTTTTATGTTTATGCTGGGCGGTGTAGTGAGCCACGTTTCACTTAAACAGATGATATCATCGTAATTAATTGTGTTCAATATGTCGATGCAGTTCTCATATCCCCTAACGTTCCAGAATATAATTCTGGGTGAAGATCGTGGTGCGTATCTTCTGTGTTATGGTTTCTCAAGAAGCGGTTTATTTTTTTCAGCTGAATGAGGAGCTTTAAAAAAGGAAGATAATGTGGTGCCGGGTCTTGGATTTTTCTCATTTTTCTTCGGTTTTTTTATCCTGGTTTACTTTAGATTCTGGTGTGCGGCTCCTTTTTCGACTGGAAGTTGAGGTTTTTGAGGAGGTGGATTCTTCTCCTTCTGAGTAATAGTTCGGTTCAGTTGCGGCCTCATCTGGGTAAATTTCATGGATATATTTCTGGATACTTGCCAAATCATATAAACTATTTTCCACTAATATCTTGTTTCTTTTAAGAAGAGAGTTTTTTTCCTTTTTGTTACGTACTTCTTTCCATTTTGCTCTTTGTTCCTTCATGTAGTCATTAGAAAATCCTGTATTTATTGAGCGAAAATTTCTTGAGTTGTTTAAGATAACTTGTTTGTGTCGAGGATTGGTAAATGTGATAAGTATTGGTTTTGTCCCCTCTTCTTTTCCAAGTCGTTTAGCTGCTTCAATCTTATCTTCGGTGATGTTTTCATTTGCAGAGGCTAGGACCTTCTTCACAGTTTCAAATAAATCGATATTTTCGTTCGCAGTATCCTTCACATTAAACAGCAGTAGATTCTTCGCTTTTTCTTTTTTAGACAAAAATGAATTATATTTTTTTCACACGCACTGAGCTTATTTTCCAGCAATGTATTTTTCTTCTCCAGATCTGTGCACTTTTTTCTATAGGTATCGAGGTCTTTTAAAATTGTATTATTAGAATCTTTTAGAGCCACCATGTCATTGTTAACTAAGTTCAAAGTATCTGCATTTTTTCTTAAATCCGTTTGGAATGAAAGTAATAGGTTTTTCCGATACTCGTTTGTTGTCATTTTAGCAAACTCTGCACTCACGTATTAACGAAATTGAGCGATAAACTTGATCACAAATATATTTGTATCCGAACGACGGAGCTACTCAAGTTTACGTGCGCGCTCAACAACGGTCAGCGTGTAACTCCCAATTTCCATCTACATTTGATTTTAAGGCTTATCAATAACTTTATATTAGAGGTAGTGGTGGTGTATAGAAGTTTCAATTCTGTGTGGGTACGTTTTTTTGAAGAGCTGAATTTATTATTTGTCTAAATTCATTCACTTTGTTCTCAATATACATTCTTAAATTTAATTAGAAAAAAAGGTTGATTTTTTCGTCGATGCTTTTTTTAAAAGCATCCCAGTTAGCGTTATTATAATCTGGTATTTTCCGCATCTCTAAGATTGTGGTTTTTACGTTTAATGTAATTTCTACCGGGTCATAATCAGAATTAAAAATTTCTAATGTTCTTAGTTTTGTATAATTTTTAATACTTTTTAAAAGAATATATCTGGTATACTCGGGCGACCTATTTTTGGGTAGTGAGTTGGAAATTCCGGTGCAGCTATAGCAATCTGTTTGTTGAAACAAGTTTTAGCTAATTCTTTCCAACTGAGATTTATCGATGAGCAATTCCAGTACGTATGTCTGGCATTTACATCCCCCATTATTATGACTTTTTTGGCTAAATGGAATAATCTGTCTAAGTCTGGCTCTGAAATTTTGAATTTAGGGGGTACATATATTGAGATTAATGATATTTTAGTTTTGTCAATTTTAATAATTGCAGCAACAGCTTCGGTGTTTATAAGTTTCGGTCGAATATTATTTTTTATTATGAGTGCACCCACCCCCCTTCAGAACTATCTCAATCTGCCCTGTATGTGGTATATTCAGGGATATGAATTTTGAATTTTTCGACAATTCTAGTTTCGCATATTCCTATAACATCTATTTATTTGTTACAGTTCGCTGATAATGGCACATAAGGTAAAATTTGTATCTTCTAAGTTGGTATTATTTTTACCTTCTGAAGAGTTCCCTTTGGTGACATGACTATAGGTGTACGTTTTCTCTTGGTTTACTTGCGATCGAGTCTGTGATGATGACGCGTCGTTTATTTCGTTTGTAGTATTATTGTTTGACGTCGGGCTGAATGACTTTGTTGGATGAGTCATATTTTCAGATCTTCTTGGAAATCTGGTGTTCATTGTGTTGGCCTTTAAATAGATTTTGCACTGGCGATGACTAGCAGTGTGATTAACACCACAGTTTGCACATTTCGCGACATCGGCAGATCTGTTCTTTTTGCGTTCACTTGTTTTGGTGAGAGTCCGCACATTTTACACACTTTGGTGAGTTGAAGCAGTTTTTGGCAAAGTGGCCAAATCCTTGACAGTTGAAGCATTGAGTTTCTCCTATTGGATTTCTGTATTTTGTCTAACGGATTGTACAGTAACATATTCTTCTATGCTGCACCACGTCTGTAGTTCTCGTTCCGGCACTGAAATTTACGATGAAGGTCGGAAGTTTAAGTTCCTTCTTGTTTCCTTCTTCTTCTATGATTTTCTTCATTTGATAGACTTTATCAACCTTTAGATTTAGCCCTTTGAGTTCAGAATTGACTTCTTCTAGTGAGATGTTTGGCGGAAGTCGTTTTAAGACCATTTTTATAGGTTTTTCACTAGGAAATGAGTACATATGAAATTCAGCGTAAGATTCCTGGACATTGTCTAGCATCTGTTTGTAGTCTTCAACATTTTTGGTATAGACTACTATACGATTTTGTTTCTTACGTATTTCGAAGTCCTCGTTCATGATTTCCTTGATTTTCTTAAGTGTTCTCATTTGGTTTTGCACATAGCTGTAGATTACAATTGGTGAAATTTTAATTTTCTGTGCTAATACGGTTTTGGTAATTTTACAAGCGGTTACTGATGTCCAGTTTGTTAACAATAGGTTATCGTATATCATATTAAAAAATAGTACGTACAAACAGGCGATCATAAACGTGCACTGCCCGACCGAAACAACAGAC